>BMAO01013953.1:0-17761 GCA_019973975.1 Trichonephila clavata
TTGTCCAATGCATTAGACACCATTGATATAAATCCACTTTTTGGGGGCTTAGAAGAACTCGAATCAAATTTAACAGAAAAGGATATTTTGGATGTACTCGAAAAGGTAAAAGGCGACGATAGGGTCGGTAAAATCGATAGTTTAGTAGATACCACCACGCAGATTTATGATGCTTTGATTCCAATGTATCCACTGCTCTAATGATAAGAAATGCTACCCAAGATTCGTTAATTGGGGCTAAAATTAGTTTAGAAGCTGTAGTTAAGCACGCCTCTTACCTAAACTGGACTGCAGACGCCTTATATGAATCAATAATTAACGAAAGCGTCCAGTTATACAGCAAAACCTTGTATGATACCATGGATAGGTTTATTGATGGCATATTCATCGAAATGGAGCTGGCTGCTCTGGAGTACCGCAAATCAATGTCACTTTGTGAAGCCATAATGCTATTTTATGAAAAAGGTGCTGTTATTGTGTGCAGTGCTCTGCTACATCCGGTTGCTGTTTTATTTGGTTTCATACTTTTGAGCATTTTTCTTTTCTTCGCTGTCTTATTAGGTGTAAAATCTCAGAGGTACTTTACCTACTGCCTTCTACTGATGACGAAGACTCTGAGGAGAAAGAATGAAACTTGTTTTACTTGTGTGCGTAAAGTGTAACGCAACGATCAGGATCCAGTTTGGGAAAGCTTATTTTTTGTTCTTCGTGAAAACTTATTCAACTTTTTTTTGAAAAAGATTGAGTGTTTTTCAACAAGTGCTGTGTATGAGATCTTGATGTTTCAGAAGGTAATTATTTATCTGAATATGTGGAATTAAAATCAATTTTGAACCAGAAAATTTTTCTTATATATATGAACTATTTTTTTAAAAAAAAATTTTGCAATTGAATATCTGTATGCTTAAAAGAATTAAAACCAGTGTGCTTCATACTTTCTTGCTAATTAATTTCTTTCATGACTTCTATTAGAATTAAGAATATGATATATGGATGTGAATTGGCGAAAATCGTTCCGACCTAATATGCTTTTACTTCCTTGCTTCCCTGTTAATAGTTACTGGATGGCAATATTATTATAATTGTAAAGGCAACAAAAAATTTTGGCGATATTAACGTACTGGTATCCAAAGTGTTACCAAATTATACAGATATAAGTATTATTTTGTGAATTTGTTTTACTTATGCTACTTGTTTTACTTATATTTATTGGCGTTTTAATGAGTTGGTAAAATTCTTTTTTAAACAATTAAGGATTTTGTGTAAGTATGTTGCGCCAAATTGAAACTCTTTGGGATTATATTGCATAAATTAACGTTTATCACTATTTTTCTCCTCTTCTCATACCATTTGATTAGATTTACTAGCACCCCTTCTTTCTCATAAGTTTTATCTCATTCTTTAAAGACTTTATTACGTAGTTGGTACTTACGTATTATCGAACAGTGCCAATGTTCAAGATAATTCGCCAAATCGGCAACCCTAATTTATTAATTGTGTCGTAAGTGCTGAACTGGCAACCATGGACTTCGCTTGCAAAATGTTTCCAGTATGGTTGCGAAAATACGAAAGTACCCATAGTTAGTCTTAAAATTTTTTTTTTGAAAGTTTTTTTATACAGTTTACAGATATGTTTGTGTGGATACTTATCTCGGTAATGGGGTTCATTTGTTATCGATGTTAACCAATAAGATATATTAACCAATGAGATAGTGTCTTTGTGTTTGCAGTGAATTTTCCGTGTTTTTACATGTTGCCGTGTATTCGGTTTCATGGTCCCTGTAACTGATAAGTACCGACTGGTACGAATGATTCACATTTTACTATTACTTTAGTGTTTTGTATTTGCGTATATCGCAACCTATTGGCGACAAATGACGCGTTCGTCACATAAGAAATCGGGGTTGCTAACTTGGCAAGTTATTAATAGAATTGGCGATGGTTATGATATTAAGAAGTACTGTATTTTTAAATAATAAATCGAAATAAATAAAAAAAAACATTACATAATTTTTATTCATTTTAATTTATGCTGAATGTAATTATTTAATATTTTGATATAGGAATATTCCATCTTAACTTGTGGTACTTTAATTTTTAAACTTTACTGGCATGCACGTTTTGGCTTACAAAATTAGCCTGCATTGAGTGAACGGAGAAATTACCCCAAACGAAATCCATATTTATGCTGTGAAAGACATACTTTTTTATTCTTTTTGTCCATATGTACATACTCTGCTTTTGTGTGTACTTGAAAAAAAAAAACTTTTTTATATATGTGGTAGTTATTGTAATCATTAACTTTTTTAAAGTTTGCGAAGAGTTCTTTTTTTTCAAGTTATTGCTTTGCTATAACGAAACCATATATTTTCGGTGCCAATTTGGCGCATTTTCTACTTTCCGATGCCAGTTTGGCGTATCTTTTATTTTAGATGCCAAATTGGAGCATTTTTGTTTTTCGTTGCCAAACTGGCGCATTTTGTCTTGTTTCTCTCCTCGATACTAAATTTCTTTCGATACGTATCTTAATTTATTTCAATAAAAATTGAAAACTATAAGCAAAAAAAAAAAAAATATTCCTGTGTGAATAGTAAAAAAAAAAAGCGGTTGCTTGTTCCTATGTGTAAATGCCAGAATGTTTATACCCCCCCCCCCACCCATTTTCTGACTCTTAAATTATTTTTGATCAAAATAAAATAATAATGGCTGTGGTAGCCGAGTGGTCATGGTCACAAACTCATAGTTGGCGTTGCTTCTGTCGCCAAGTCTGAGTGTTCCAAGTCATATTCACTATGTAGAGGGGGTCGATGCACGTTAAATGTGTTTTATGACGTTGGGGTGCGAATGTGAATGTTTGGTGCCTGTTCAAGTATTGTCATCGTCACTTGACCTTGTTATTACGTGTTCCGTCGCCAATTCTACGATTCCTTATTGTCGCCAAAAGCCCTCGAGTAGCTGAATAGCGCGACGTTAATATTCACTCCCTCATTCAGATTCTATATTAAATTTTTTTTAATTGAGGTTTTGAATGTATAACTTCTTCGTTTATTTTGATTTTTTTTATAGAGAAATTCAGGCTTTTCAATGCATAGAAGTAAATTGTTTTGAGCATGGATTTTTAAAAAATCAATAATTCCGTATGTTTTGTGTTTTTACTAACCGTGAAAGATAATTTTATGAAGAATTTTCGACTGCGGTAGCCTAGTGGTTATAGTCACGAACTCGTGGCCGGCATGTCATGAGTTCGAACCCTAGTGCCACTGAAGATCAGTCGTGTAGAAGGTGTGATGTTTAGAAAATTTGAAGGGTAGCGTGAGAGTTAAGAAATTAAAGAATTGATTTATTTACATCCGCATCTATTAAATACAATATTTACATTTAAATAGAAATTATCCATACTATTGATTATTTCAATACTACAAAATGTTATTTGTGAAGGAGGAGGTAAACACAACCGTTCTTTCCAGTGTTCAAAAGTGGACTGTCTTTTCACTCTGTCGGGGTGGTGCTGTCGTCTCTCTTGCACCTCGAATTTCAATTGGGGTTTCCGGCTCGCAGGTGGATCCAGCTGTTAGGTTTTCTCACGGCCATCGGTTGTCGGTGTGATGTCAGATGAAAGGACCCGCAGTATTTTTGGGGTGTACGTGGGGATATGAATGGTGTTATCCTATCAACATAAAGAAGCTGATTTTGCAGCTGAATGTCATGTTAAAGTTACAAAGGGCTAATGTCAGGAGTGAAGCGAAGCCCTCCGTAGTGGAAGTTCAGAGAGGGAGGTGCACACCTTCATCCCTTAGCGTGGCTCAAATCACGAGGTCCGTTGCCAGTAGCCCTTGTGTTGCTTGAAAGTTCAGCGTTAATTATAACTCATTCACTACGACGAATTGCCTTTTTAAGAGTGTGATTGTCGTCGGTATATGCTCACCCCCTCTCCCCCGTTGAAAATGACGAATTCTGGAATATGACTTTTGAAATCTGATCTCTTCTGTAACCCAACCTTATTTATTGAAGAAACTGTTTTAAAATCTGTCTTCATAATAGGACTTTACGTTGTTTGCAATTCAAATGATAACTTATACCTTTTTTAAGTTAAAAAGAAAAAGAATATGCATCGTAAAACCTTTGCCAACATAATTCCAAAAATTCTGTCATTCATTTTTACTTCTGACATTCTAACATTCTGTCCTATCGAAGCACTTCATTCTTCGAGAATTTCTCCGAAATCACCGGTATCGGAAACCTATACTAAAAGGGAAATATCCGCTAAAACATGCTTGGTACGTTCACAGTTCCGTCTATCCGTTTCTGTGTTGAGTAGACAATTTCCTATGCTTTTTTCCCCAAATCCAACATCGACCAAATATAGTGCCCTTTTTTTTAGCTTCCATTTTCGCCGCGTAATTTCGAGGATTTTTCGAACGAAGTAGACATCACCCGTCTCTTCAACTCAATGACTTTTTTTTTCTTTCCAAAATGGTGGAGACTGTTTTGCCGATAAAGAGAACGACGATTTTGTGCAAAAAAGACATTTTTCATTTTGAGAAAAGCTCTCTTTCTCTCTTGGCCCTTTTGTTGCCGTCGTATTCCAATATCGATGTTGGAAATTTCACGTTGGATTGGTTGCTTAAAATGCAAAGGAATTTTCGTCGTTCTGTTTTAAATCTGAAGTTTGTGTCGAATGTGCTGGTTTTATCGATGTTGCGATAAATGCAGAATACGTGTTCCATTACTTGGTGCGCGGTTAATTTTGTTTTTGCGAATGTAGTTCTGTTTTTGCGAGTGAAATGTAAATGAAAAATACCTGTTATATACAGACTAGTTTTACCGGTCGACCCGCTGTGGCTTAGGCTTGTCTATGCATTTTGCTTATTCATGAGTTAACTATTAAAGGGATAATGGGCCTTCACAGTGTCAAATTTTGATCAAAATTGCAATTTTGATTTTTTTTTATACTAATAATATTCCTTATATTTCATAGAACAGTTCCATTAAAAAAATTTGTCATTCTAATTAATAATTACAGAATTATGATTTTTTTTATTTTACTCAAATCAAAGTTTAAAATGCACTTTACTTAGTTCGTAAATTTTCCGTTTTCGTTCCGTTCTTTTTTCCCCCCTTCAATTTCTTTTTTACCCTTTTCTTCGATTTATTTACCCAACAGGAATCCTGTAATTAACACCTTAACCTGTTTGCCCGAACTCCGTTCGGGCTACCGATAGTTCACCGCAACCTATTTGCCCGTACGCTGTTCGGGCTCTGATATTTTCTTTTTTCTATCTTTTATTTGCGCGTATTTTTAACTATTGCTAGTGTTTTTATGAGAGTTGCAATTTGTCCAGGGTACTGAAATATTTTTCTTCCGGGATTTTCTTTGTGGTAAAAGCGGGAATTTTTCTTCGAAACCAAGAATTTAGAGACTTAAAAAACTCAAAAAGGAGCAGGAATCGGCAAGACAATGTGCAAGTTTGTTGCTTGAGAAGAAATGAATATAAAAGAATCATCCAAAAACGCCGATGTATTTCTGCCCCCATTGCAATGTAAAACTGCATTGCACTGTACTTTAATTTTTTCACTGAAGACCCGCCGTGTAGGGGAGTGATGCACGTTAAATCTGTCGAGAGCTCAAACGTACTCCCGTTGGTGTGGTGTGGTAGTTAGGAGAGGGGGTGCCAGCTCAGTTGTCGTCCTCGTCACTGGACCATGGCTCAAAATTACGAGGTCCGTCGCCAAAAGCCCTCGTGTAGCTGAACAGTGCGGCGTTAATATTCACTCACTCGCTCACTACTTTAAATTGTGTATGTATATGTACACACACACAATCCTCAACCCGTGTTTGAAAGAAAAGGTACGTATATATAAAATTTTTTGGCAAGCATGAAAGAAATTTTTGTAAAATATATAAAACATGCTTCATAATATGCAGAGTGCACTTATAAAAGGGAAAAGCTTAGGGGGAGGGGTATTCAACAATTCTGAAATAAAAAAAAAAAGTGTGAAAATTTTAAAATTAAAAACTAAAAATTTTTCAGTATGTAAAATTTCAACTAAATTGCATATACTTAATTATATGCAATAAAAAAAAATGTGCTTTTTATAAAAAAAAACATTTTGGGCAAAAAAAAAAAAATGTCCAATGAAAGAGTTAATGTTATGCCCTTAAATTTAGAATGCTGGGAAAAAAAATTTCTTTCCCCTTACATTTTTAACTCTTAAGAAGATCCTAAATGGGTATTATATTAATTTCTTCTTTTTTTTTCTCACCTTTGTTTAGAAAACTAGAACTTATCATCAATGACAAACATCCCCCCCCCCATTTTTTTACCCTTAAGTATGTGAGAAAATTCCCTCGCTGCGCGATAGCTGTTTACTTATAAAACTAATTATTAGGAAGTTAATTATCGCAACAACAATAAAACGAAATTACTTACTGAGCACTTTCTTAAATATCGATTCTTTTCATGCATAAAATTATTTATAAATTTAAATTTGAAAAGATCTACTATGTTTTTTACGCAGAGCTTTATATAATGGAAAGCTTTGAAAAATTTAGCATCCAGGCTAAACCCCGAAGCAAGTTCTGTTGCGAATAAAGAATAAAATTTCCTATCTTAAATTTCATTAACTGTCTGTAGTCCCGTCGGTTAAAGAAAGGTATAAAACATCGTATGTCTGGAGAGTTGGGTCGTTTACATTGGGCAAACAGTGAATGTCTGGATTTGCTTAACGTCCTCTTTTCCAGTAGAATTGATCATGTTAAAGGGTATTCTCTGTTTTCCTTCCACTTTGCCCTTGTGTGTTACTGAACTTCACGCAGACGACAAAACGTGTTTTAGCTTTTAAGTATTTTTCCTCGAAGAAGGGAAGCTAATTTTGTTTTCTGTCGTGGGAAAACGAATGTTGACATAGAAAGATGTTTTTTTTTGTGTTATTTAATTAAAATGGCTTAAATTCGTGCGACGTCATTATCACGTGATAACTACATTTACGCTTTGTCGATCATTAGTGTCCTGCCCGAATGGTATAGTTAATGACGCTGTAATGTTTCCCGCTACACAGCCGTGAATCGGCTTCTTTTGTCAATATAATCACCACACGTGCAATGACACAGGCACCCTAAAAATATTGCGTGGTCTTGTCTTGGACATCGCCCCGGCAACCTTTGACTCCTCGAGGAACCCCTACTCCGCCCACGAACCGGATGTAACTTTAGGATAAAGATGCCAACCCTATTTTCCCGAAGGCCTAGAGAGGGCAGATATAGAAGGGGAGATGTTCTGAAAACTTCGCTGAGAATGGACGCAAACTATTCCCTCACAAACAACATCATTTAAACTCTTAATAATTTTCCACAATACGTTTAATAACTTCAATGTAAATTATAGCTGCGACGTAAATAAACTAAATATTTAAATTAATCAATATCTCACTACCTTATTTATCTCAGGCGTCTGAACACTGATTGCTTTGCCGTAGGGTCTGGGTTTGAATCCCGGGGAAGGCATTTGTGTTTGTAAATGAATAGTGCCTATGCGGCGTGGGAGCGCTCTAAATGTTCTTCCAGCCGCAAATCCTTTCGAGAGGTTGATGGAAGGAAGTGAGGCCTCTCACCCTCCCGGGGTTTTCTCCCTCTAAATTGGAATGGAATCGAGCCGAAAATCGTACTGTCATCTGCTTAGTGCTCAAAGCTGCGGCTAACGACAGACGTAAAAAGTAGCCCATTGTCACGATGAATTTCGTTTACCTTGATCTGATGCTGTTGCGATCAGGTGGCATCATCATCAGCAGCAACATAAATTGATTGATATCTTATTCACATAACCTGCTCGCTGTGTGCGCCACTGCTAACCAAATCATAAAAAATTAAAATACTTTGAATAAGCCTTTTGATTTTTTTTAATAATATCCAATCGTTTAAACGTATTTCTTGCCAGTAGTTGTGCTTCTGTGTCAAAAGTTACTTTTATTTCTTGACCGTATAACATTCGTTAGTATATATAGCTTTTAAATATCATAAAACATACAGTTGTTTTCTCGTGCATGTAAAAAATTTGAAATTTTCAGTTTGATCTAATTAATGTAAAAATATGTTTAAGCAAGCTCTTTATAGCAAAACGATCTTTTTTTAAAAAGTTTAATCCACCAAGAGGCTATTGTATTAGCTAGCCATTAAATTATACCCGACCACACTTTTCAAATACCTGCTTTCACCAATAATGAAATTAATTTTTCAAATATACCTAAACAACGATAAATTTTGTTTTACAATTCATTTCGGATTAAAGTTAAACTTATAAAAAAATTAACCAATTTTTATCAATCCAACTATTTATTATAAAATTTATGTGTGATCGGAAATATTTAAAAAAGAATTAAAATATAAAGTCATAGTTTTTGGAATTTCACAATGGTTCTGAGGCTCCTTTGTTGATTTCGAATACAGTTTCTTCGTAAATTTGCTTTTATCCTTGGCGTATTTTGAGTCAAATGATTTTCCACTTAACAATTTTGCAAAAGGTATCAGATTTGGCTAAAATAATATGTTGAGGTCGCCAATATTAAATGTGAAGGGTTGCCATGTGTTACTTGAATAGGATTATACATATTTCCTTAGTGACTGAACTGTTCAGTGCAAAACTTATTTTGGTTATGAGTTCCAAACTGACTTTTCTCATTAACGAGGTTTCTGTAAACTTTCCGTTTCACTTAAAATTTCGCAATTAATTGAAGGAAGGTGTTTATCGGAAGTTATTAATTGGGAGGCTCACACATCGGAAATGACGTCATTGAAAATCAATGGGCGAACAGGAAGTGATTCTTTGTAAGGAAGCGGATCCGGATATGATTTTGGAACAAATTCTTTCTCAATCCTTTACCTTCTAAGGACATTTTTTTAAGATCTCTAGATAGGAACTTGGTGTGTGTGTGGGGGGGGAGACGAAATTTTGTCATCAGCTTCTTTCAGAATCGATATAAAGCATATCTGTTCAAACTTTTAACACTACAGTTACGCGTTTATTATTTGTTATCTATACCTACGTTTTTTGTAACATCTTTCAACTAATACCATATGAGCATTGCTAGCTGATGAACACAGCTTGCCAGATGTTAGGAATCTGTATTAAATCATTTCGTCTATCGGAGGTTTGAACTCGGTACCTGCCGATTCGTAAGCGCGTAACTTACCACTAAACAAAAGTGATCACTCCTGTCCGGAGGATGTTACTGGCTTATTTAGATTCCGCCACACGTCATTTTGTGTCTTTTTTGCGTAAGGATTTGGTTAGGTTTTTAAAAGAATATTTTTTGGTTCATGTATATGTAATCTTTGAAAAGAGAATTATGTGAGTAATATGAATACGAGTACGTGCGAGAGTTGAGAGTCATTTAATTTTCATCTTCTGTTTAGCATCCAAAATCGCATGTACAATCGGAACCCGATTTAACGAATGTTAGTTCTCACATTGGTTTTTCATCGGTTTTTGATGTATCATGACACAAACGTTACTGATAAGAAAAAACCGTGATTTTTTTTTTGAAAATGTGGTGGTAAAAGTTTACTAGATTTGGCGTCGTTGTATCATTTACGGCGACTTTATCGTTTGCGCCGGCAAAGCGGAAAAGTACCAAAAATACTGGGACACATTGATTTAAATCTTAAAATGTTCATAATTAAACTTTTTCGATTACTTTTTTTGCTAGTTTTATAGTAACTAACTGAAATACAGTTATATGGAATTGGAATATATCCACATCTTAAGTGGGTTGGTCCACTTTATATATTTAAGATTTTTTTTCATGAAAATTGAAATAATTCATAATATGATTCTGGTTCAAAATCTCTAGATCCATGTCTTTACCCATTCCATTGCTCTAACGAGGAGTTAAATTTGTAAAACAAATTATAAGTTGCCTATATCATAGGACCTAAAAGTTTATTTATATTCTTAATAGTCTCCCATTAAACAATTGCCGAGTTTCAGTTTTTGAAACTTAATTTACAATGCTGTTTTATATTTTGCTATAAAATTGGAATACCTTTTTAAGGCTTTGGTGTTGCCAAATTTCTGTAGATAGGCACTAAAATAATTCATGTTCTCCCATTATATTGTCCACGCCTTTTTTAGTACCGTTTAAGATCTCTAGTTCTTAATCTACAACTATTTTATACTGCTCTTCAGTATTCTGGAATCAGTTAGAATCTATTTAATCCATTTTTATTTGTATTTGCTGTGTGTCTTAGCCTTCACTGCATTCCAGTAATTATTATTCTCCAGTAATCGGTAAAATAACACTTTCAAGTTCCTCCTACACGAGCTCCGAAAATAAATCGCCTGACGGGTCCCAAAGTTGTTAAAAGTGATCCACCTTAATTATTATATACGACCGGGGCCGTTATTTGTAATCATTAAAACGTGATTTAAAATTCATGGGATTGCAGCTTTCACAGTCGATTATGTCGAGGTTCTTGTTGTGAGAGTCATTAAGTGTAATCTGACGTGGTTAATGGATCACTCACTTTTCTTTTGTTGCGTCAGGTGAAAGAGCCATTCTTATTGGCTGAGAACGGATGAGATGGTGCGTGAAATAGAGCCACGTTTGTTGTCTTTGTAGTTAGTCACGGGTATGGTTCTGTTCCAGGAATTTCTAAGCATTGAAATTTAATACTTAATGTGCTTTAATTTAGAAAGTTTCCAGGCGCACAAGTAATTATTTTATACGAGGATATCTCATTATTTGATTTATAAATATATGAAATATTTGAATATATATATATATATATATATAAAAGTACCGATATCTATAAAAGTCAGCGTCTCATGTGATCTTCCATACTATTAGACCTACAGATTTGAAATTTGGGGAACATGTTTCATTTGTTGAGTAGAGATCGGCTAAGAACTGGTTTTTGTGGAAATCGATTCCCAAGAAGAATTTCGAGGGATTAAGAGACGTTATGGATAAAACATTCCCGTTTCTGAACTATTAGGCCTACAGATTTGAGATTTGGCAAGCATGTTTCTTTTGTTGAGTAGAAATCGTCTAAGAACGGATTTTAATGTAATCGACTCCCAAGAAGGGTTTCAAAGGGTTAGGAGGCGTTATAGATAAAGATTCCCGTTTTTGAACTATTAGACCTACAGATTTGAAATTTGGTAAGCATGTTTCTTTTGTTTAGTAGAGATCCGCTGAAAACGGATTTTAGTGTAATCGACTTACTGGACGTAAAAAATTAAATTAGTTGTGAGGGGCTAAATATTAAAAGAATACAATAATAATCCCCCTCCCCTTTGATAGTTTTATTTGAATGTGCTAAAGATGATATAAGTTTTTATTTGTTTTTGTAACTATGTATAATATGATATAACTACTATGATTGTAAACATGCCTATCAATATTGAGTAAACATATAGGTACTGTACATCTTACAAGGTTACAATTTAGAATAGTTTTTAAAATGTCTTAAAACTATTACTTTTATTTAAGGAGGCATTTTGGATGCTCATTTTTATTTTCATTGTTTGAAATCTCATGTATAAATTAATGATCTTAATCACTTTTTTATTCGAGTAAGTTTTTTCAGGAATCTGCTTTAGAAATTATTTTTAAAATAACGTTTCCATATTTCTTATCCTTAAAAATGAAATTTTAGTTAAAAGAATCCTTAAATCTCGTAAGTTCTTGAACTGTGTTCAAAAATATAGATTTCAGTACACGTTTTCCGCATATATTATCATTTTTTTAAAACATTCTTATGCATATTTTTTCAATAAACTCTAAATCCGAATATTTATCTACAGCAGAGGTAGGCAAAGAGCGGCCCCCGGATCACATTTGACCCGCAAAGAGGGTTTTTTGTGGCCCACCGAGGCAGTCAGAAAACCAAATAAGACAGAAAATATTCTCTGTTTTGGTCAATGTATATTTGTGTGCGAGTAAAGTTTTTCTTGCATGAAGACCAGAGAGAGCAGGAGTAAATACTGATTCAATCTGGTTGGTATTAACTTACAAGCTGCGAGAAAAATTCCAGGAAACAATTTCACTCCAGATTTAAAAAAAAATGTAGAAAAGTGTGATGGAGTACTTTGTTTCATTAAACTGATTCAAAAATTAAGTATGGTAGAAAGTCGTTTATCCGAATCAATTGGGACCGTACACCATTCTTATACGCTCTATTTCGGATAACCGAAAACCGAATGCGATCCATGCAATATATGAAACCGGACACTATACGAATATTGAAAATCATCACATGCGCAAAACGTGCTTGAAGAAAAAGAAAAATATAGGTGAAAAATGGCGCAATTGTACCTTTATTGTGGAAAATAATCACTTATTTTTCGTTGTACCATTGTACACCGTTTTTTCGATGCACGGTGTCTGATTATCTTGAGCAGCAGTAGTTAAGTTGGATAGCACTCTGTTGTTCGTACCAACGCTGAAAAGTGTCAGCATTTCATAGACTCTTGCTACTTTCGTTGTTTTTATTGTCCTCGTCTTCATCCGTTTCATCGTCAACAGGGTCGGATTCTTCTTGCACCGAAGTCACAATCTCGTCATCAATGAACATTTGAAATCCACAGTCTTCTGCATCGCATTTCATCCAGGTTTCTACATCAACAAAACGAGTACGTATACATCCCCCCCTCACTTGTAAACAAATTGACCTAATATTCCGCGCAGATGTTTACCAAATCACACCACTGAATTTCCCCAAATATCCCTCACTTTAGGTTTTCCCGTCACTTTTGACCTCACGCGAAACAACTGTTGAGCATTGCGCTGTTCGAAAACGTATCCGGGCTTTGGTCCGGATATTTGACGCTCCGGATAATAAACGTTCGAATAAACGTCGTTCTACTGTAGTCCGTTTAATCCAATCACATGCAGTCCCTCTCCAGGAAATAATCAAGGAAAGAAAATCGTTGCACTCTTACTTGCTTGTTCATTGATTGTCTAATATTTTGAATATTAATACCATGCACAAATGCCCTTGATCATGTCTTCACCATTTCCTGTTTTCTTTATCATTTGAGCAACGAAAATGTTTTTATTATTTTCATCATAATAATTGAAAGGAAATAATAATCTTGTTCACTGGAAGTTCAAGACAATAGCACCGTCTAACCAACAATGCTTCTTTAGTTTTTGATATTCCTGAACATAAAATGGAGACTACACCAAAGGCATCGTGACAAGTACCTCAAGGGAGCGAAGGCCATTTGAGACGAGGCCATTGAAAATAACTTGCTGTACAGTGTTTAAAAAAAAAGAAAAGAAATACGGATCCTTGAAAAGCGCGACTAAAATTCATCTACCCCACATCATTTAACGCTTCCGAACATACACCCATTACGTTTTATTTACCATAAAACAGATAAAAACCAATCTTCCATCATCGTCTCCTTTTTTATGTCTACACCAACAAAACTATCCAAGTTTATCTATTATGAAAAAGAAAAAAAAATCGACCGGGGCTGTTGAACTGCCATGCATCTGTCATGAACAGATATGGCAAAAAATCGTCCTAAAAACTAATAAATGCCACCGGTGATGATGCGTTGACACGTAAGGTCGGGAGGTCGCTTGGCAATTAGAAGACCGTAATATCCACGCGTGTTGAGACGGCTATCAGCTTAACACGTCTGCACGCTGACGACACGACTCCCCGATAAGAATCGTTCCGGCCTGCCGCAAAAGTGTCCGTGACAACACATTTGTTTGGTAGTTGATTTTTATCGCTCTGTAGATGGACATTGGAAAGGGTTGTCTTGCTAGAGTTGAGTGACGTTTTGGTGGGGGAAGTAGGTTATGAGTTGTGGTAGTGTTGTTTATGTTTGTGGTGTGTAGGTCCTTTTTTTATCATTCGATCTTATTCGTATATATTTACATGGGAAATTATCTTTATTTAATGTAATTTTATCTTTTAAAAACTAGTTTTTGACTCCTAAAATTAGTTCAAGGTTATTTTCCTTTGTGTTGTAGGACTTGAACCCAGGAACGTCTTAAGACTCTTTGAGGCCCTGGGCCCTTATGCTAAAGGAGGCCCTACCTGAGATCTTTAAAAGTAGACAGTACATAGCATGCATTGTCAAATACTCGTTCAAACAATAATTAAAAACAAACAAATGTGCACGATTCACAATCTCAAAAACCTAGGCACAAACCGGCTCGACCAACGGCCGTATTTCGACTAAATGATTGTTTATGGTATAGGCCAAGGCCTAGACGTGGGCAATTGTCATTACATAGTAATGCAGTCTTCCCACTTTGCCAATTGACATGCAGTTTGAAATTCCCTATTTTTCGGAGAATATGTACGGGAATAATTAACTGACCATTAAAGTTATCCCGATCATGATCTTAAGACAAATTCGAGAACGAAACGAGGCCCCACTGCGGCGAGGCCTTATGTCTTTAGACGTCCTTGCTTGAACAATTTTCTTACATTTAGGTAAATGACGTAGTATTAAACCTCAAGTTTATACGGATTTATATATACACATTCAAAATATAACTAAATAACGCACGAGTGTATTATATCAATAAAAAACTAAGCATTTATTATTTTCATTTTTTTTCCAGGGTGGGGCTGGCAAGATAACCCCCTCTCTTTTTATCCATGGACTAAATTCATGTGACGTCATGGTCATAACTACAACCACGTGTTTCCAGCCAATCAGTTAATAAATTCATGGGACGTCATAGACGCATTTTAAATGTAATCACGTGCTTCTAACCAATCAGTTAATGCGCTTTGCTCTGGCCAACTTTTGTTTCTGGGAGAAACTTTCTTATAACAATATAAATTCGTCTATAATAATAATGCACACACACACACATGTAGATAAAGAAAATGAACTGTATTTAAAAGTACACAGCTAGTTGTAATTTTTTTGAAATTTTGATTTCGAAAACTTTTTGAAGAACTTTAACACTTGAGCAACAATTACGAGTCTAATGCCAGTTTTGAACTAAATGGTGAACACGTGACCCCCATGAGTTTAGCCCATTCTGGCTACTACTTAATGTATATACCTAGGCATTTAACAAACAGTATTCTCGCTTGGATGGATTAAGATAGCTTTAAGTATTTAGTTCTCATAAGTTCTTTTATTTTTATTTACTGGTACCGAATGCAAATAAATTCATGGCGTTGGAGAAAAAATTATGAATTCTAAATGAACAATTGCAGAAGCAAAACACTTGAAAATTATTCAGTTTTTGGTACTTCCGTATTATCCCAACCAATTGGCGACATTATATGAAAAGAAGCACATGGTTGCCAATTCAGTGCGTATGGTACATAGGCAATCGGGGTTGCTAATTTGGCAAGTTATTAATAGAATTGGCGATTGTTGTGGCAATACGTAATGGCACATTTTTTCCCCACATTTCAAGGTAGAATGGTTAACTTGAAGAATTTACTACATGAATTGTTAATTAATATTGTGTCAAAATGCCAATACATACAATTTAAAGAGATGGCCAAACATGAGGTATTGTCTTGCGACGGATCTATCAGTGTCCTTCCTTTAATCCTCTTGGGAAATCTTTAGTCTATCCACTCGAGTTTACTCACAACGAACCCTTTGAAGAAACAACCGTGATTATGTAGATTAGGTCGGATATATTTTGTAGGTTTTCAAGCTGGTGAGAAGGATAGATGGCCACCGATCATAGGTATTCTATTTTTTGTGCGTTTCGGAGATTAGGCAGCGGAAAGAATTAAAGTGACGATTGGTCATATTGTTGAATTATAGCTCGGATAGTTAGGTCAGTGCATTTGATCCTGATATATATATATATAAAGAGGATCGATCTTTGGAGTCTTCTCATAGTTCGCGTATCTCGCTGATTACTCTCGTATTGCTCAGATTGGGAACATTTCTTCTAGTTTGAATTTAGAGCTCTGTCTGTTGATAATTTGTGTGTTCAATAAATAGATTTGTTAAATAACATAGCTCGTCATCAAGGACGTCTTAAGGCATGGGCCCAGGCCCTCACCCTCGGTGGGGCATCGTTTCATTCTGATTCAGCCTTGATAAAATCATGATTTGAATAATTTTAATGTACGAATATTATCCGGTACATATTCTTAGAAAAATAGAGAATTTCAACTGACAACAGTGGCATGACCGTTGTCCATGCCTAGGCCTAGTACATAAACAATCAGTCAAATCATTTAGTCGAAATGCTGCCATTAATGGAGCTGGTTTGTGCCAAGTTTTATGAGATTGTTCACATTTATTGTTTTAAATTACCTTTCGTACGAGTATTTGACAATGCATGCTATATTACTGTCTACTTTTAAAGATCTCAAGTAGGGCCTACTTTTAAATAGGGGCCCGGGGCCTCAAATATCTTAAGATATCTCTAGGCCTAGAGCCTCAAGATGTCTTAAGAGTCTCTGCTCGTCTCTTCCCTTCCTCCCACACCTCTAGGCGGGGTTGAAGAAGACTCAGCCCTTATAGTTTCCTTTGAACGTGTTTAATATAGCAGACGGGACAGCGAAAAATTAGCCATTATGTGGAAATTGTCAGTTTTGTATTTTGGAACAGTGTAATCCACAATATGAAAGATGCGATAATGCATTTCTGTTAGGTTTTTCAGAAATGCTGTTTCCTTTACGTTACTCAATTAAATTTTTAAAAAATAGCATTCTATGTCATATTGCAGTAAATATAACTGTTATTTTTTAAAATTTTCCCTACCCCTTCCCTAATTAGTTGATAGATTTTTTTTTTTTTTTTTGCTTGTTTGGAAAGTATAATTCGTATTAAATTTGAAGAAGTTTATTAACGGCTTGTATAATGTGTGAATATGACACTAGTTATATTTTTAAAAAAATTCTTTGCCGTTATTTTGTCTGAATTTGATTTCATACCAATTTCACTATCCGCGACGAAAATGATTGCCTGGATATTTATTTTCAGGGTTGAGCACTTGCATTATGTGCACCGCCCCATAATATTTTGAGTCTTAACTATCATTTTTCCGACGTTGGAGAAATATTTACGGCTATAGCCGAGGAAAATATGTAGTCCAATACCATATATAGCTACGGCAAGGGAATCAGCAAAGATATATGTCCATGCCTTTCATTTCTGCTGTACGAAGAATGGCGAAAGCTGAACTACAAATAGAATAATCTCAGCAAAGCCCACGGTTTAGGATGGAATATTGAGAGTAGCGAAATATATGGGTTGCATGGGAGGATTTAGAAGAGGAAAAGCATGGAGGAATAACATACTCGTAATTCGGAATGGGAAAGTTCAGTGTATCTTCCTTGTGTTGTTTTCAGTTAATTTTTATCAGATTGTGCTTGCTTATGAAAAATTTTGCTATATTGGGTGTCCGAAAAGACGACTACACTTTCACTGACGTTTTTGTTTTTTTGTTCCATTAAACAAACATTAAAGGTTTTTTCAATGCTTTTAAGGTATCAAACTACCCTAAAATTGTGAATTTGCCATTTATCGACACATTTTTTACGATCTTATTTTATAGACCATCTTATTAGCTTTATAAAAAATACTGTTTATTATTTTCCGTTCACTAGAACAAAAACTACGAATGTTTTAGTAAAAGCAGATACCATTACTTTAAGCAAGATGTCATACTTTAAAACGCATTTTACTCAAAATGTTTGTTTTTTTAATGCTCAATCGGGCCAGCGGTTACTCAAAAAGTTTTGAAAATAATTAACCGGAATTTCTTGTGTATGTTCTGTATAATAGTAGAAGTGTTTTGACCTTCA
>BMAO01013954.1:0-20979 GCA_019973975.1 Trichonephila clavata
AAATTCCCCGAGAGAAAATTTAAATGTTGAATTATTATGTGTGTAATTTTTTCATATAAGTTTCAGTAACATTTTTTTGAATTTTTAAAATAAATATTTTAATAAAAAGATATTGATTCTCATGAAGTAAATAAAGTATTTATTCAAATAATATACAAAACGTAATGTAGAACAAAAACTCAGGGTATTTATTATTTTACTTCGCATTAATCCAACTTTAATCGGCTTCAGAATACTTCTAAGCCGATCGATATAAGTGATATAGCTAATGTAGAATAACTCTATAAATGTATGGACGAAAGTACACATTTTAAATAACTTTTGTGGATGAAGTGTAGAAAACCAAATGCTAAAACCCTTTTCTTTTCTGTTTTTTTATCAAAATATTTTTTTAATTGAATAAATTCATTTGGGAAAATATTGTTAAATAAATTTATGTAATACGAAGCGTTTCGTATTTAAAATATATTCTTTATCAGTTAAGTAAAGTAATTCAATGAAACAAAAAATGTGATATTTAATTCATTAAAAATTTAATCACGTGTTAAAGATTAAGTAATAATAATTTATCATCTGGAGATCTAGTTTGCATAAGAGAACCAAATTTAGCACATGTCAATATCTCGAAAATAGATTTTTTTTGTTGCAGAAAAAAATCCTCGGAGATTTTCAGGTTTTTTTTAACTGCATCAAAACAAACATGCATTTAAGTAACTGTAATGCACCAAAAAAAAAAAACGTTTTAAAAAAAGATAAGTATTAATATGAAATGTAGATTAGTTCTATTTTTTTTCATTTAACAATATTTAGATGAATTCGTATAGCTGAAAAGATTTTACACCATGAAAATCATTCATTACCACATTAAAAAGTAAATATATAAATAAGACTCTACGTCAAAGAAATATTCAGTATTTAAATATATCTGTTAAATTCTTTAAAAATATTTTGATTATTATGTATATTTCTTAAGCAAATCTTTCAAATTTTAGCTAGACTCAAGCCTAAACTCCCTGTTTTAAAATATTAAGTTCCTCAGAAACATCATAACTCCTTCCAACGTTCAATTTTACTTTTTCTTATAAGTTTTTGTTTACTAAATATCCAAAGTACTCTAGTACAATTGCAAACTAAAAAAAAATTATAAAATCACAAATAAGAAATAGATTACTTTTCACGTTGAGGTTCACAACCTTTTATTTATCATTTGAAGCTCATTTTTCCTTGCAACAGTACTTAATGATCACGCTATTTTAATTAAACTATTTTTCCTTCTATATACATTTCTGATTTCAAAAAATTATCTCGTGCATCATGTTGCTAAAAAGGCTACATACAAAAGGCTTTCTTAGTAATTAAGCTAATTACATCTTGAAAATTGCAACGTCTCAGAAATATGTAACGACTTGCTATATTGTTCTAACTAAAAAATTCGCTGTAATGGCGGATTCGAAGAAGTACTTTCAAACCGCGTGACTGGGAGCTATATTAAAAATTTTGAATCCAATACTAAAATATTTTTCTAGATAACAATATATAGAGACTGCTCATTCAAAAAATAGCAATTTTGAAATTTCAGTTAAAAATTTAAATATCGCTTTAGTACACATTTTTCTTCAATGAATATTCAAATATTTATTATCAAGGGACATTTTTATTTTGAAATTGTTAAGGAAGCAAATATTTACAGCTACTTAATGGTGTAAAATTTCTTCTTAGATGATGGAGGAATTAATTCAGTATCCTCTTTCTATAAATATATTTGTACTGTGTGTTTGGTTTAGCTTGAATTTCTTCAAAGATATACACTGCTGGTCACCGTAAATGCAACACCAAGAAAGACAAGAGGTAGCACAAAAAAATTTATTTTGTAGAAAACGTGTTGACCAAGTATCAAATGATTAAATTTATAGACTTCTGTGAAGTGTGATTCCTGCCAGAATCAGTAACCAGAGTAGCCGCCATTGTTGGAGATCACCGCGGCCACACGACTCAGCATTGATTCAAAGAGACTTTCGATGTGTTCTTGGGGTAAAGCAGACCAAGGAGCTTCCACAAGTTGCCAAAGTTGATATAGTGTGGCAGCCGGGGTGTAATCTGTGTCAATCGTTGAGCAACCATGGATCACATGTTTTCTATCGGCGAAAGATCCGGAGAGCGAGCCGGCCAGGGAAGCAATTCAATCTGGTGATTGAAGAAGAACCTTTGGATAAGGCGTGTCACGCGTAGTCGCGCATTATCCTGTTGAAATATATTGTTGCTAAGCCTCTGAAGGTAAGGAAGGACAACTGACTCCAAACACCTCGGAGATGTAGTGCTGGCTGTTTAAAGTACCAGCAATGCGTACTAGAGGAGTGCGAGAGTGTTATCCAATACCGCCCCATACCATAATACCCGGTGCAGGACCAGTGTGGCGGTGCATAACACAGCTGTTCAGTGTCCTCTCTCCACGGTGTCTCCAGCCTCCAATCCGACCATCGTGGTGTTGAAGTCAGATACGTGACTCGTTAGTAAAGACAACTTATTTCCATTCTGCCGCCGACATCCTTTTTTTCATCGCACCATTGGCGGCGGACACGTCTGTGGCTCTGCGTCAAGGGTAGACCAATCAATGGACGTCTTGCGGACAGACCAGTCTACTGTAAACGGCGTCGAATGGTACGCGCAGACACTGAATGATGCGTTACAGACTCAATGTGCTGTGCTATGTTTCGTGATGTGGCTGAGGGATCCGTCACTTCAATGCGCACAATTTGCCTGTCCTCACGTGAAGTGGTGCCCCGAGGTGGATACGATCGACCACGTCGGTCCGTCGTACCCTCCTGGATCCGTCGGTCACATATCCGCATTACAGTTGTTTGGTTTCGTCCAACACGACTACCGATTTCCCTAAAAGATAATCCACAATCTCGGTAGGCCACTATCCTTCCTCCGTCGAACTCGGATACTTGATCAAAAGCTGATCGTTGTTTTCTACGAGACATAACTGATCGTTTTTTGGGAAAAAAAAACCACTAGAAAAACACAATTGCTGAACTTTAAATCGTCGAAATCTCCAAGCCTTAAATAGCGTTTTGAGTGGTGCCGCAGGTGTGCGTGATGTGGGTATGCGCTGAAATTCTAATCATTTGCATATGTCACCTCCACTGCGGCAGAACACCGCTAATGCATGTTGTAAATTTCATGTTATTTGCGTGCTTCCTTCAGAGTGTTGCATTTACGGTGGCCAGTAGTGTATTAAATCTTGTAACAGGTCCTATTCGCGATTCTTACTTATTCTATAGAGGGAAATTCTGTTTCACTTTAATATGATTATAAAATCGCTTCCGTAGAAGAATCATGCTTTATCGAAGTTAGGTGCTATTGAAACTTTAGAGAAGTGTGAGTGCAATGAATGGTCGTTAAGCTGATTATTAGAGTCATAATAATCGGAGCCCTTGGAGTTTCAGAAATAGGATCCAACATCTTACTATACAAGATATCGTGACAGGTCAGGACGTCGGATTTTACGTCAATTACGTCGGATCTTAACGTCAGATAAACGATCCGATTATTTGTCATAGATACAATCGACTCTCGATAATTCGAAGTATATGGTCATTTCCTAGAAAAAACTGTTGATATTTTGAACTAAAACAATATGTTTTATTACACTCAATATTTCGAAATGAAATTTGTGGCTGACCATACTACAAAACACGATATTTCAAAGTTATCTTGTAAAATTCTCGACAATTCGAACAGTCACTATTATGTACAGTCCTGTAGCAAATAGGTTGGAGCTTACATGTTTTGCGGTGTATTGTCTCTGCGTGTCTCCTCTGAAACATAGCCCCTTTGATGACCATCTGTCTGCTACCCCTTCTTTGTGTTTTCCTCAAGTGAAAAGAAAATTTTATTGCTTTCTTCTTCAAGCGGACACTAGATCAACGCACCTGTTGTCAGCTATCCTTATCTTTCATTTAACACGTGGCCTTGCTACGCATGTGTTCAGAAAGGATGATCGCTATTGTGAAGAAGATATACGTAGCATGCATGTATGCATGTATTCAATGTATGCATGTATTGAATGCATATTTTAATACAGAACTTTTAAATTCTGTATAATATTTATACAGTATAATGTGCACTTTTTAAAAATACTTTAAAATAATTTTATACTTATGTACAATAGTTGTTTTATTGCATAGTTTCAAATTTAAACGTGTCAGAAAAAAATTATCTTCGTTTATTTCGTGATTTTTTCCTACCCTCTTGATTATTCGAAATCTTAATAACTCGAAGTTTTTCATTGACCCCTCAACTTCGAATTATCGAGAGTCGGCTGTATTTAGGTTAGCAATTAAGTTGACCACTCCCTTAGTTTAAACAACCTTCTGACTGTAAATTGAAAGTAAGATAAAGGTGTTTATTTTATTGTATTATCTGTTTATTTGTGGTGTCTCATTCACCATTGATGGTGCGGTAGGGACACGCTTTTGGCAATGGGCTTGAGAAACACAAGCGATAAGTGAAATAACAAGCAAATGACGAAGAAGAGAAGCTGATCCTAATTACCACAGAATTTCGAGCTTTAAGGCTTAGATTTTTACGTCTGCAGAAGCTTCCATTTTATTTTAGAAAATGTTGTTTAGTGTAAACTAAAAACTCTGTTCTGTTGAAATAAAATATAATCGCTTTTTTTTTATTCTATTATTGTATTTTTTCAAATAAACAATTATGTAAATTTAATTTTTCTTAATTTAAAAGTTTCCCTCTTTTGTCTATTCGAAGTATACATTTCAGTTAATATATATTCATAATTCAGTAATTGTATTTTCAAGTGCGTACTTAAATTTGTATTCGTTATAACTTTTTCAATTTTCTATAAAAAAATTTTTTACTAGGATAAAATAGAAGGATGGAATAAAACATTAATTATTTAATCCTTCATCAAGCCTTGTCATTCTTAAGCCTTATACATTAAGCCTATCCATTTCTTTTCATTAAGCGTTATCACATGTTAGAAAGTAAACACGAATACTAATTTTTGAACGTGAAGTTAACCATATATATATGTAACAACCTACTAAAGGTTGTTGGTGTTTGGGAATTCGAGCAAAGATCAGCCATAGAAGGTTTTAAACTCAAATTTATTTATCCTTTTTTTCTTAATCGACACAACTAAAAATAGAAATGATTTAATAAATAATTGGAACGATAATGGCACGGCTTAAGTCCTCTTACATATAATTTAATTTTATGTAACTTACTCTTGGAATACTCTTAACTTCGACGCTAGAATTCACATAAATATCTTTATTAATTATACGACTTCTGGTCGTAAATATAGTTCACAATTTTAATCACTTTTAATCTCCAATTATCAACTATCGACCATCCAACGATTATCCGTCGACTAACTTCACGTACCTAACTGCCAACGCTTAAATAGAACAACTCATTTGAATAAATCAAGTCTTTTTCTTCGAGTGAACGTCTTCAATAGAACATTTCAGTTAAAAAGAATAATTTTACCTCGGGACTATTAATGTAAAGTTCCCGGATAGACCTTTTGCATATGTACATAAAAAAGTTGGTGAATTGATTTTAAATAACAAATTTCCAGAGCAGGTTAACTACTATCAGTAAATGTTTCAATCAACGAGGTCAAAGGGCAAGATGTGTGATACCTTACTATCCTAACTTTTACATCAAGCATTGCGAAGATTTAGAGCCCCAATTCAATTTAGAATACAGAAGCTTCCATTAATTCATACCATGGAAATGGAGTGAGGGGATGAACTTGGGTAGTGACAGGACTCAAATTCGCTACTCAGCTTGATTGCTGCCACCCTAGAAGTTAATAACTCTGAACATTAGACAGCTCTTCCCCTATATTGGGGTCCCCCCATAATGGAATAATAAAGACTGTTGTTTGCTAAATCTAAAGAGACTCACCAGGTATTATACATAATTTTAGTACTTTATCTTATGATGATAATGTAGCTTCTCATATTACTATGAATGAAACAATGTGTACTGCAACAACCAGTTTGGCTGTAATGGCATGTATAGAGTTATTAGCAACGTTAAACTAACTAAAATAAAAATAGTTTTAAAAAATGGCATACAGTTATCAAACAAAAAGAAATAAGTTGAAATACATTTCTCATTGTTAAAGATAAAAAATACTTCATTTCAAATGATGTTTCAGTTGCGGTCAGTATAAAACATGTCATCGTACAAACATTTTGCTCTGAAATTTTCACCATAGCATTTAGAGCATTTATGTGACGTCTAAATATAAAATATCGTATACCATTGGTAAAAGACATATCAAAATTCTATTAAATATTGCGAAAGTGAAATCCTTTCATGTATAAATATTCAAAATTCGATATATTTTGAGTCAACGAAACTTTATGAATCGTATGAACATTTAATAAAATTAATAATTTTTATGAAAATGATACATGCATAAAAAAAAGTACACGTTCTTTCTTTTTCTTTCCTTTACATGTTTTTTTTATTCCTTTCATACTTTTTAATGAGATTTTTCAGAATAACAGCATCTTTATCTCAAAGTCACAATTTAAATTAAATTAAAATGGAAGAATATTGAAATTGTTCATATACTGGGAAATCCTGGTGACACGCATTCCCATTCTACGAATCAAAGAATTTATTTTTAAAAGAAAAAGAAATGTGAGTGTCCAATCAAGGTTAAAGAATTTTTTTTTAACATTTACCCTTAAATAACTGTGAATGTACACTCTTCCGAGAAGAGTGTCAGATGTATATGGGTATAAGTACTGACTTACAAGAAAATATTTAATTGAACCTGTAAAAAATATGAAGTGCCTATATTTTAAAAGGAAGAAAAAAAAATTTCAAATATACTTAGTCTAAAGAATTAAGGTGAATTATTATAACAGAACGTAAATCAATTATTATAATAATAGAATCAATTAAATTATTTGACGAAATGCATTAAATAGTTTAATTGATTTTAGGTAATTGAAGAAAAATAGATTAATTACCTTTTCATCACATAAGGAAATTGTTAATTGTAAAATTAGTGTTAGGATATAAAAAACCAGGATTAATGTGTGAGAGAGAGTTTGAGCTTCTCTGTCAATGTTTTGGACTCTATGTCCTATCTCTATGTAGCGTGTACACTTTGAGATTAATATATTATTTTATGATCAGCTGCCCGTTTGCTCAGAGTTGATAACAATGTGATTTCTAGCATTCTACAAAAGCCAGGCATGGATTCAAGGGGGAAAAGACATGAGATCCAAATATATAAAAAATTCTCGTGATGAATAAAAAAATTTCTTTGAACTTAGAAGAATGGTGTAATCATTTCAAATGTCAAAATGCATGCAATATATCACCTGTTTGCAAGAAAAGTGTGCACAGCACCTTAAAAAGGGAACAAACTTTCCATTTCAAAAAGAGAAAACATTACCAAGTGCTGAAAAACGCATATGGACAAGCGGTTATATAGAGCCAAATAAATGTCATGAACCACACTAAATGGAATTGTGCCATATTTTCAGATTAGTAGGAATTTATTATAGATGGTCCTGATGGCTATCAATACTATTGGAATAATTTTAAACATTATAAAAACTTTTACTGAACACGCCAAAGGGAAGGAGGATGTTTGATACTGAAGGAAACTTCTAATGGTTATGAAAGAAGAACCGGTTTCATATTTTTAAATAGTAGACAAAACTATATCAAGGTTACATGCAAGTGTCGGAATCTGAGCTTGTTCCTCATGCTCCAAAATTGCACGGAGACGGTGCATCCAATCATGCAGCAAATACTTTCGACGAACAGGTTCTTTGCGAACAATATTTGAGGTTCTGGGCATTCTAACCGGGCATGGAAACTTTAAAGCCTATTTGAAACACTTCAATTTGTCGCCTACTGACCAGTGTTCTTGCTCCAGTGACGCAGTCCAGGATGTCAAGCATTTAACATTTGCTTGTACTAAATTCTCATCCGGAAAACGTACTCTCATGAATTGCCTACAAAAGAACAATATAGCGTGGCCTCCTCCTTTCTCTGTCTTCGTTTAGAATAAATCTTCTTTTACATTGTTTTGTGCATATATTAATCGCATTTTTTCTCGTATTGTTTAGATTATAAATTAAAATTTTTAAAAAAAATTTTATTATTATATTTTTGTGTGTGTTTGCTAACATTTACTGTACGTGTATATGTGTATATTTGCAAGTGCGTATATATATATGTCCGTGTATATTTTTAAGTATTTGTGTATATATATGCTTTTTATGCCTTTGTACTTTGAAAATCTTATTCTGATCACAATGTGCTTCCAAACCTTCACCATTGTATAATTTTTATTACTGAACGTCTCCGTTTTTGCATGCGAGCAACCTTGTATTTTGTTCTGTGTTTATTGTATTTGCATCCTTTCTTGTTTCTTTTTACCTTTTGATTCCCATTTATGCTTGTATCCCTGTACTTAAAACTTCCTGCCACTATTGATTGAGTATTGACCTACGTTTGTAAGCCTTGTGTTATACTTGTTGGTACACAAGGAGTGTACCTAGAGTTTCAAAATATATATATATTTGAGGTTTTTGGCAGGAACCCAAAAGAGTTAGTATAAACCTTATAGAAAATATTGGGTGATGTTCTTTGGATGGATATACGGCGAAGGTATGCTTACAACGACGTTTGAGATAAAACCAGATCACTGTGTAATTCGATTCAAATAAGGATTTTGAATTGATAAAAGCAAATGGGGGAGGGGGAGAACTTGATTCTAAATTTACTATTTTCGTATAAAAACTATAGTGTTCCATTTTTTCAACTACAATTTCAGTACGAAAAATGAAAAATAACTTTCAAAAATTGTTTAAAGTTATATGTAAATTCTCAATTTAACAGTTGTTCTTTTGTTCATTTAATCAATCTATATATATAAAGGAGAAAAGCGAATCACTCACTGACTGACTGACTAATCACGATATCTCTGGAACTATTCAACCTACATACTTGAAATTTGGTAGACATGTTCCTTTCATAGAGTAGACATCAGCTAAGAACGGATTTCCCGAAATACGAAACGCAAGGGGCGTTACGGGGGTTAAGGGGCGTTATAAATAATTGTTTCCATGTTTAAACTACTTAATTTACAATTTTGAAATTGGGTTAGCAGATTCCTTTTATACAGTAGAGAATCGCTACAAAATGAGTTTGGTGAAAATCGTCCCCCAAGTGGCATTGCAGGGCTTAGGGGACGTTATAGATAATTATTTTCATTTTTAAACTATTTGACGCACTGTCTTTAAATTTGATAAATAGATTCCTTTCGTAGAATAATGATCAGTTACAAAACGGGTTTTGTGAAAACAGACTTCTAAGTGGCGTTGCGGGGGATTAAGGGGCGAAATAGATAAATATATCCGTTTTTAAACTACTTCACCTACCTGCTTGAAAATTGGTAGGTAAGTTTCTTTCATGGAGTAAATATCCTCTACAAAATGGGTTTTTAAAAAATTGACACCCAAGGGGTGTTGCGGGGGGGGGGGTTAAGGGGAGTTATAAATTTCGATTTTTTAACTGTTAGACGTACAGTCTTGAAACTTAGTAAGCAGATTCCTCTCATAGGGTAGAGATACGCTACAAAATGGGTTTCGTAAAAATTGCCTCCAAGTGGCGTTGCGGGACTTAAGGGGCGTTGTAGATAATTATTTCCATTTTTAAACTATTAGACGCACAGTCTTTAAATTTGATATAAATAGATTCCTTTCGTAGAATAATGATCAGTTACAAAACGGGTTTTGTGAAAACAGACTTCTAAGTGGCGTTGCGGGGGATTAAGTGGCGTAATAGATAAATATTTTCGTTTTTAAACTACTTGACCTACCTGCTTGAAAATTGGTAGGAATGTTTCTTTCATGGGAGTATATATCCGTTACAAAACGGGTTTGGGGAAAATTGACCCCCAAGGGTGTTGCGGGGGGGGGTTAAGGGCAGATATAAGTAATTATTTCTATTTTAAACTATTAGACGCACAGTCTTGAAATTTGGTGAGCAGATTCCTCTCATAGGATAGAGAAACACTACAAAATGTGTTTTGTGAAAATAGACCCCTAGGTGGCGTTGCGTAGATATTGATAATTTTTTTTTTGCATTTTTAATTTATTGGACGCACAAATTTTGCTAAGCAGATTCCTTTCATAGAGTGCAATTCCCCAACAAAATGGGTTTTATGAAAACAGACACCGAAGTGGCGTTGCGGGGGCTTGAGTGGCGTTATAGATAATTATCCCCATTTTTAAACTATTAGACGTACAGTCTTGAAATTTGATAAGCAGATTCCTTTCGTAGAGAACCGCTACAAAATGGGTTTTGCGAATATCAACTACTAAGTTTAATTTCGGGAGATTAAGAGGCGTAATCGATAAATATTTCCATCTTTAAACTATTTGATCATCCTGCTTGAAAATTGGTAGGCATGTTCCTTTCACGGAATATAATTCCTCTAACAAAGAGTAAAACGAAAATTGATCCCTAAGGATGGTTGCGAGGGGTCAAGAGGAGTTACAGAAAAATATTCCTGTTTTTAATTGTGAGACCCATATACTTGAAATTTTTTAAGCATGTTTCTTTTGTTGAATAGGGATGCACTAAGAATGTATTTTAAGTAAATCAAGTTTTGCGGAGGGGTGCAGGGGTTACTGGTACGTATTGATACAAAAAAAATCCTTTTTTCGAGCTACAAGGACTATAATAATGAAATTTGGTTTGCATTTTTCTTTTGTTGAATTGAAATCCGCTAAGAGAGGTTATTTTGGAAAACGGCTCTCAACACACGGGATTACGGGGATATTGATAGTAAAACTTTTGTTTTTTTCTGTTTGATTTAGACTTGAAATTTGGCTTGCATGTTCAATTTATGGAGTAGAGATCCACCGCGAAAATTGGTTTTGCGGGAATCCACTTGGTTTTTGGGTTACGAAAGAGCAAACATCATTCTATACTTCAATTTTAGAGATTTTTAGAAAATACAAATTAGATGAGTTCTGCCCTTTTTATTTATCAAGAGGTGACAGTTACAGGTCTAAGTATATTTTTCAATACAATCGAATTCTTAATGCTAGGACTTAGATATCAATAATTTATACATATATATAAGCAGTAAAAATTTATAAAACAACATGAAATACCCAGCGAAGCGGGCGGGTAACAGCTAGTACATTATATACAAGAAATAATTTTTGTGAGTAGCAACAAAAACCTCTATTTTTCCTTAAAAGTTCAAGAGACCTACTTTTATTTTACATTTTAACACAGTCTTTAGCACCCTAGTCAATAGAAAATTACTAAAAATCTAAGCGATATTAGATGTTAACCAAATCAATAGTGTGCAACTATGTAGCATGTCTTTTTATTTCGTTTTAGCAGACGAAAGCTTAATTAGGACACCAGAATTAATTAGGATTAGAAATACATTTTTCTCAAAGTAATGTTCAGCGCAAAATTAATAAGTGACAAATTCCTTTTTCTGTAGCTAATATTAAATTGTAACCTTCAATGACTACCATAGATACTTTAAAATATAAAATAAATTAAAATAACTGAAATTAATTATTTTTAGCTTCTGGAGCTATTTTAGTAACTAAGGAAATGGTCCTTGTTGGTTTCAGAACTTGTTTGTAACGCGTATTATTTCAAGATCATTTCAACTACAGACGTTTGAAGTGCAATTGTCAGGGGCATAAATATACACACAATTTAATTCTCTAGAGTTCTATTCTATATTAAGTGAAGGAAGTATATAAAAAAACAAACGTACAAATGAATCTTGTTTTCCAGGAAATCTATTAAAATATAAATAAAAAAGAAAAATTCAATCTCTTTCTTAGTAGCAGGCAATATGTATATCATATTCTACATTATATTTTAAGCAGAACTGCATGAAATCATTACGAGTTAAATTTTACAATTAAAGGAATATAATACACTCTCTCTTAGCATATTTTTAAAGAGATTTTGATAGGGAAATAAAAAAGAATGTGATAAACCCTCCATTCTAAGATACTTAAAAAATAAATACATCCTTTTTCCCCCTTCGAATTAAAAAGGATCATAATGGTATAATTTCATATTTTGTATCCAACATTTTTCTTAAGCACGATTATAAAAAAATAATAACTTATTTTAGGAGCCTCATGCTTTTTTAGAAACTAAAATTCAAAACAGTAAAAAAAAAAATATATATCACTCTATTTTTATATATCATTTCTTATTTTACTTTTTTGTATTTATTTATTTTTGTTTTCTTACGATTATAGTATATACTGTAAAATTTATCAGAAATGTGTGCAAATTCATTTTTTTTCATTTTTTTAGTATATTTGACTCATTAAATCAAAGTATGGATGCGCTTTACCATTAAACTATCGGAATCTCTTAATATTTTAACTTGGATAAATGAGAAAAAACAAAAACAATATATGTATCAATTTTTTTTAATTTGGTACAATTTTTGAAAGCATATCTGAGAGTTTTACAATTTATTCATTTATGGCGAAATACGAGCAAGATATTACTACTGTTGCCACACCTTTTACAGAAAGAAATTGCAAAAGTCACTTACTTTTTAACTTCTCATACATCAAGCGAATTAAACTGGAAAGAAGTATTTTTAACGTTATTGAATTTGCAATGGATTACTTTACTATTCTCATGCAGTTGATTAAATGAAGAGCTTTTTTTTTCTTTTATATTCCGCATTTTTTATGAGGGCACATTTAAGGTGAACATATATGATAAAAGACAAGAACCAATTAACTATATAGTTCTATTAAAAGAGGATACTCCGAATTCCTTTTTTCCCAACCCTGGCATATTGGAATAAAATAAATTCAAAAATTTTCCATGTCTCTTGAAAGTTAGTATGATTTCAGGCAACAAATGCTAGCAATCTGTTTTCTTTTCGTGGTGAAAGTTCTCATGTACACAATAATCATAACGTTAAAGATATAAAATTAAATTATGGTTTATGTTAGATGTTAAAACAGCTTATGTTTACTCAAACTTATGCTATAAAGCCTTTTGGTATTGAGCGAGGCAAAAAACAAAAAAGGAAATGTTCTGCATTTAGTAAAATCAAGAGTGGCACTGCTGTGAATATTATCATTGGTAGTCCTTTTTTTACAAATTATAAACTTGCTGGTGGATTATTGAACAGAAACTACTGTTGGAATTTTTTTGAATAAACGAGCATTTTATTCTTTCTGAGATCTAGCTATCACGGGACTGAAAATCATTTTCATCGCTGATAAAGCCCTTGTGTCATATATTCTTTAAAAAAAATAAAAGTTGCTATTCTTATACTACTTTCATATAAGAGGGAAAAGAGACCAGGCACAATTTTCTTTCTTCAATGAAATTAAAGATGGAGTAGATATGAAAAATAAACTAGATGCCATTTACACATGCAAAAGGGGGGGGGGGAAGGATCAAGAAGGTTAACAGCGTGTTTCTTTTGTAGCAGGATTGATCTAGCTGCAATGAATGATGTTGCTCTGTTTATATACGTCAATCCACCGTACTATGAACACAAGTTTTTCAAAAGTATCTTTTACTAAGGGAACTTAAAATAGCATTTTATAAAAAATCACAAAGAAAATTTAGGTGAAAAGGAACATGTAAACACCAATGAGAAGGAATTTACTAGCTACAAAAGATTAAACTTTTGATTTAAAAGCCCTTAAACGAGTAAGTTATAAAGAATTTAGACCTAACAAAGATGAAAAAGAAAAGAAACCAGCCTTACAGTAGTCGCATATGACGTGTAACATCTGACATGTTATCGTGGTAAATACGCAATAGTGACTTTAATCCTGAAAAAAAAAAGAATCGGGTATGATTGGAAATAATTTATTTTCTATCGAATAATTATACCTTTAATGAAAATTTTATTTAATTAACACAAGGAGCAATGCAATTTTTTATCAAAAATATTTATTCTTGTTCAATTTGGTGAAAAGCGGAGACAATAGATTTATGAAAAATCTATTAAAATAGGACACATATATTTGGGATTTCAAAGTATTTAAAAATCGTTGAAAAAACAGCGTCAATAACAGTACCACTGTAAGTTGTCGAAACATTTCGATTTGTGTTCATTTCGAGCTTGAGTTCATCTTTCAGAAAACCTATGAGCGGCTTCAGCTTCTGGCAAACTGAAGTTAACCTTAAAATGATCACCCAAAATCCTAGGAAGTGAGTGATAGTTTTTTTTATAATAAGAGCAGTACCACCTTCGGTATACGGTAAAAGTACAAAATGAAGGAAATGCCTAATTTTTTAACTGTTTGATTCGGAGAAATGTTTGCGACCACCAAAATGACTGTTTGTCCATTTTCAAACTAGTAGTCTATTAGAGTTGGACCCCGATACAAGGGTAGCGAAGAGACACCATCAACAGTGCATGCTTAAAAATTAGAAATATTAGAGAAAATCAGAAATAACCCGTTTACACAATAAGCTATTCTTTAATTGAAAAATCTTTGTTAATCGCAACTAAAAATATAATATTGACAGCGACAGGAATTAACCTCAAAGTATGAAAATGATACTCACTTAAATATTTATTCGAGTCGTATTTTTTTTACGAATGATAAGATTTGTCAGACGCTTAACATGAAATATAATTATTAATACATAGTTTACACATATATAAATATATCCTCAGAGAGAGATTTCACACACACGACGAGCACTGAGACTTAGACATTTGAGCGTAAGAATCGCAAGTTTATTCTGGGTGAAGTCTAATAAGACTTGCGGAAGGCTGGTGGCTTATTTGCTACTACATTTGGACCCCGAGACAAGGGTAGCGAAGAGACACCACCAAGCGCGCTAATTGGTCAAATCAAACAGCGCGCGCTTCCCCGACTTCCTGTTACACATTTCCGTCCCTTTTCCTGAAACCACTCCAACAAATATCCAGCAACCGAGAGTAAAGATATTACAGATCAAAAACTCAGACCAAATGTACATTAAGCCTTGGATTTCTCTACCAAGAGTATGTAAATTTGTTATAGTAAATAATGTTTATCATGCAAAATATTGTCAACAATGATGTAATTACAACGTACAAAAAAAACTATTAAAATTATTAAATATTTTATTTCTTTTCTAATAATTTAAAAGGCCTGATATGGAATCAAGAATTTATCTAAGGGGGCTTAATACTAGAAAAAAAGGGAGAGCAGGTATATGAATAAAAACTAAAATATGTGCTTGAAATAATTATGATTACTATAATAATACAAAATTACATTACACTGATAAAAAAAATCCCTACACCAAGGAGTAGATGAACGAAATTCGGTAGGCATGTTTATGCATATTACGGATGACTTCAATTTATGTTTCGTGATAGGAACATAAATGTGAAGCTAGTAGCTCCACTATGGACGTGTAAATCAGGTGTACCTTATATACGTACTGTAGAGTTCGTGAGCGTTATTTTTCTTTAAGGTTTGACATAATGAGATGATGTTTGTCAAGAATATCTTTAAAAAGATTGAAACTATTCCCTACTATTGCAGAAAACCTTGGTAGGAATGTATCCTGCAAGCATAAGTGTTAACAGAAGTATTCAAAAAAAAAAAAAATACAACCTCTGAAACACCTTATTCAGGGATGACCTGGCACTACTAAGATATTTTTCCATATTTAGAAAATATTGATGTGATGCGAAATATTACATTTCCCCCCAATTTTACATCCAACACCTGTAAAAGGAATGAATGCATGATTTTATGCTTGCATTCAAAACACTGGTGGTTACACAGGTTATTTATGTACCATTATTTCACATTTTAAATGGTTTTCCTGAGCTAGCATTTGCTCGAGTTCTCGAAACTTTAATCACTTAGACATGTTACTTAGACAAATGTATTGCCAAAATTTCAAAACAATATATATATTTTTTTGATGACGAGGTTTTTTTCCCATGAATGTATATTGAAAATATTTCTTAAGCCCTAGAGTTCCAGACCTTAGTATTCTGGTCAATAATACCTACATAGTAAAATGTGAGTATTCAACTGAGTAGGAATATTAAATTGAATATCAATATTTCTAATTAACATTGTAATGACATTAATATATGTGTGTGTGACTATAATCTCTTTTAATCACTATGAAATAGCTCATATAACGTCATCAAGCAGATTGGAAATTATTACAAGTTTCCAAACAAACTATGGGTCTTACAAAATTATCAAAGGAAGTGAGATTGATTTTATGAATTTGTAGGAAATAAGCAGAAAATACTCATAATAGATATTTTTAAAATAATTTCTCCTATGACTCGGACGAAGCATCTAAGATGAGAAGAGCATATATGCATTTGTGAAATTATTTGAAAAGGAAATTAGTCGTCCAGCAATTAGTTCTCGTTGCTTCATTCGCAAGCAATGTGTGGTTTCAATAAAATTTCAGAAAAATTTAATCGTGTTCTAAACTTTAGAACAGCAAATGACAAATATGATAATTTTGTAATGCGTAATAACGTTGTTATTCGGACTATAGAAATATTCATAAATTTCTTGAAATACGTCTTATTTTATATAGTTTAAACAGGACGGTTTTAAAGAAAAGCAAACTTCAGAAATTCAAGTTTTTCATGGACACTGCATTTGCATTTGAATGATATTTACTAAAAAAATGACAGGCCTTGGAAAAAGAATAGAGGTTAGGTTTGGATTGTGAAAGGGATATGAATAAAAATTAGATTTTCTTTTTGCTACTGATATTAATTCTAAAAAAAACATAGTATTTTTACAAAATTTAAAACTTTCTTCGATTAAACAACTTTAAAAAAAAACACTGATTGAAATTTCACATTTATGAATTTTTAAATTTCTCTATGCTATTACTGAATAGTTTTCAAACATATTTAAAGAGTTTAAAACAAAATTCAAAGGATATTGAGATCTGTAAATTATCCACTCTTATTGGGTATTTTTCGGTAACAACCGTCCAATGAATTTCCAATTAATAAACCAATAGAATTAGAAATGCAGATTGCAGATCACAATATAACAGTATGTGGAAAACAAAGATTTATATAGATTTCCAAACACATTTCGAAACACGGGAACATTACCGAATGTCAAGAAATATAGAATTTGAATCCCATATTGTATGTGTGATTTCTCAATACCAGGATTTGTTATAGTATCCTAGATAGCTTCAGTTAAAAAACCAACAATCTCACTGTTCCACTATTTTCACGTCTAATCACTTACATGAAATTAACATAATTATTAATAATTAATGTGAATCACTTAGATTATTAATACATCTTACAAATTTTAAGAATAGCTTACTTCACACACAATTATATTTATTTTTGACGTTTAGTTATTTTTTTTTTGAATTTTTAGATTGAATAAATATTGTATTCGATCTCTCTGCTTTGTTCATTATTTATTACAATAAAAATTATTTATATATTCTTTATAAAACATAAGTTACTAGCCCGTAAAAAATTTACACTTTAATTTTCGCTCTTTGATAAGTCCCAATTGTGCCCTCCCTGGTCTAGTGGAAATAAATCTAAAATTGAGTTGATCACACATGCATCAGCCATATACTGTTATGAGGAGAAGACCTATTATTGTTATTTAACCTCAGAAGATCAGTATTGAAGTCATTCTCTCTGAAGCATTACAAGAACAAGAGGCTGACAATGCTTTTACTAAACATAACTTACTGTAAACGAATGAAACATGAACACGCATGACTATGTCTTCAGTTAAATACATTAGCTTATTACTTTAACTTAGTTTGTTTACAAATCTGTGGGCAAGTTGAATGTATATTTGGATCATTTCTTTAACCTAAGCTGTCAATGGATATATATGCTGTGATTTTTTTCTATGCTACGTAATAAATAATTGTATCGATGGTTTACGGCTATCAAAAATAAATGTTTTATTATTTCAGCATGATAGATATTTACTGAAATTTATCTCAGTAGTTGTAACATCAACAGTTTCTATATCTACCAATATAAGATTTGATGGTTATCAAAGTAAATCACACTTGATTATCAGATTTTATTGTTGTTACCATCACTTCATCTGACACTTTTGAATTTCTTTCTATAAAGCCATTTAATGGACTTGGTACACTGAGTTCAAGTTATAGCAAACAATGGCTTTGTTGCCTTCATTCATGTTGAATATTTTCATGAATATCGTACTCTCTGCTGTATCAAATGCCATCTTGCATTTCACAGTAAGTCCATAAAAGCATCAATATGCAAAGTAGATATTTTAAACATATTATTCAAAAAAAACATGTGCAATTTCAAATAATCACATTTCAAACAAAGTTATGCATCAGACAGGGTGTCATCATTTGCTTTCAAATTTTTCTAAAATCTATATACCTAAACCAATAGTTCAAGGTATCATTTGTATGTAAAATGAGAAAATGGATGCATGATGTTATTTTTTATTTTTAATGGAATATATTAGTATGAGAATATTTTTCTTTTAGATTTTTGCATTTTAATGTTTTATATATAAATACATAATTCGATATGCTATCATTTTTAATTTAGCGCTATGAGTTAATGCATAATTCATCAAAGACGTTTAAAATAATTCGATTAACTTTATTCTATTTTTTGTCAAATCTGTTAATTAAATCTCAAGATTTGCTTTAACACGAAATGAAACAAAAATATTTATTGTTGAAAGTATTATCATCTTGTTTCAAAAAACATATATTTGGGATCTTTAAACCTATATAACATAATAATATCAGCATATTTCATCAGCTATGTTGAATATCACGAAAGCTAACAATTAATTACAAAAACCTGTTATGAAATACTAATACTGAGCATTTGCTAAAATATTTTATTAAATGTTTGGATGAAATAGGCTAAACACCAAAAATGCATTCCTAAACTTCGATGATTACAGAAAAAATTACGGTTCCGAATTTTTTCCCGAAAAGAGAGAGAAAGGAGCATGCTTATGAACATTTCAGTTACTTCAGTGTTTGTTTATATACTTTTTCTGTTTTCCTTGTATCATAGATATTTTCTGTGATTTTACACTTGAACTCTTTCACTGAATTTTAATGGGAATAAAGATAATATTTATCACCCTCTTGAGCTGGAATTTTATGATAATCAAAATTTTATGCTTCGTTTATAGAAAGTTTCATGCTTAGTGAAGCAAAATTATTTTTGTAACAAAAGTTGGAAATCTAAAAGTGTACTGACCAAATATTCATCAAAACCCACAAAATCCTAATAGTTTATTAGAATATTTATTGAAATGATTGCATAAGTATGTAGAAATAATAAAAATGAATGGTACATGAAAGATATAGAATGTTCTCTGCTGTATTTTAATTTTATAATAATATTAAGGATTATATATAAAAAAATTGTGATTGATGGAAGAACAATGATGTATGGAATTTATTAGTTTGTTATTGTATTATAAGGGGTTTAGTTCCTTATTATGTTTTGCACTTTAAAACATACAGAAAATAAAGTTTACTTGTGAATTCGGTCACATAATTTAGTTAGCCGAAAAACATATACCTGCAAAAAATTTTAATTTAAAGTTTGTTTAATATTTAAATGCAAATATAAAAATAAGAGTCTGAAAGAGTTTTGCATTATTTATCTAAAAAGATTTCTGAGAGATATACTAGTTTAAAAAACTATTTATGAACATTAATTATGCTATTTTATTCACTTTATAGAATTGTATTTTAAATAAGTATAAATGATAATTTTTCGTTATTATGGAGAAAATTGTAGAATTAAAACAGAATCAGTAAAAAACAATAAATTTTAGAAATAGAATGGTTGTATTCGATATCATAAACATTTAGGTTCATTTTGGATTGTATTCTAAAACAGAAACAGATACATATCTGAAAATTCGAAGAATAATTATATCTCAGCGTTGTAAAGCATACATTACTAAAAATGCCATGAACATAGAAATGTATGTATTGAAATCATTTTTAATGTTAAAATATTACACACATACAATGTTGAACTATTTATTTTCCTGTAGCACATGAATTTTGCTATTAATAATGCTTAGTTAGATTTTCAATATTTGTGATTTTTTTCCCGTTGTTTTCTTCTGATTAAATATATCTAATCTGTTTTACATAATTTTCTAGTCACTTGAATGAATAGATATTTTGTTTTCCTTCTATGTCATACTATTGTAATATATCGTATACGCATATTATTTGCATTTAGCTCCTATGGTTAGTTATTAGATGTTTACTTTATATTTTGTAACAGACTTTTATAATGTATAATTAATTCTTTTTAGAATAATTGTGGCACATATTTCATTCACTTAAGATGACCAATCGCCTCCTTAGGGAGGACAGTACTTCTTTTACTGGTTCTATCCTTTCCTCAAAAAGTGTCCTCATTTTCAATATTTTAAAACTAATCTGTTAATATCTGTATTCAGAGATGCCAGGCCAAACTGTTACACATCATGCGCCAGCATAGTATGAATTATCGAAGATATTAATGCATTTTGTATATCATCAGGCATTTATTTTCCGCAAAACGATTCAAAAGATTGATAGCAAACATTTTTCAGCTATAGATATTAGCCTTATTTTGAATTATTTTGTCCTTCAATAAAAATCAAAGTTTAAAAAAAAATATTCCTTTAATAAATAAAAAGAAAATTGTCCCATTTAGAAGAATAAAATCTGGGCATAACGGAAATATACCAAAGAAATGAAGATTTTTTTTACCAAACATGTTTTCAATATGTCAAAGCAAAAACAATTGGGCAATTATAGAAAATTCTGCTCAGTTTTTATCGAAAGAAATGTCTGATATTAAAATCGATGACAATTGTCTATTTAAAAATTAAAAGATTGAATGTTTATATAAATTCTGATAAATTAGAAAAA
>BMAO01013955.1:0-24553 GCA_019973975.1 Trichonephila clavata
AAATACCAACGGCTAACACTGAAAAAAATCATAACTTTGGGAGTTGCAGGTAGTAGCATCTAAATTTGGTATTAAATTAAAGGTTTATATCTACTCTATATGGCTTAAGTGTTATATTGATCAATGCGTGTCAATCCCAAAAGTTCTAGTCCATTAAACACAAAAAAACGACATGAGTTTGTGAGAATTATGTGTTGTGCTAAATGTTACGTTTTTAAAATTTTGAATTAACTTTGTACCTAATTTGAGAGTCAGATAAAGAAATTATTTACCCATAACGTGTATTTTCACAGAAAAATGCCAAAACCTACAAAATCTTGTTCAGACGAAACGATAGAACTTTCGACTAGAAAATGAAGCTCACATGTGTTCCTCATAGCCCCAACAAACCCGATCTAAGCCGTCGACTGTTGGAGATTTCCAACCACGTACTGAAGAAAACTGATTACAACACGGCTAGTGGTCCTATAAGGACCATTAATTGTGGGTTGCTTATAATTTTCGCATAATTTCATTTTTGGGGTTTCCGTGCGCCAGATCGGGAAAACAGACCACTGTGAGACGTATATATATGTTGTTTCGAAGTACAATCTTTCTGTGCACTGCTATCCAAAATATTTTCTCCCAAAAGCTTTAGAACGCAATAAAATGAACTTGACAGAGTTTACAAAGGAGTTGCTTATTAATTTCTCTCCTCCCCAATACATCACATACGCGTCCTTACGTGGAAAACGCTGGTATTAGAGACGGGGGTGAATCGCGTAACTTTTATTCCACAGTTAAAGGATTAATTATAAATCATACAAATCATCAAGATACGCTTTAAATTTGTATATAATTTTATATATGCGCCCGTGGGGTCACTGGTATTTAATAAACTTCTTCTTAACTTGAGAGTGTTAAATTAATTATAAAATACATTGCGCAGTGCTGATACATTTATAAGTGTAGTATATCCGTGTAAATGTTCATTTTATTTTCTATTAGATCATAATGTATTTTGTTTACTTTCAGTAAATTAATAATTTTTTAAGTAATCTTTTATTTTCGACTTTTCAACATGCTTACGCCCACCTCGTAGAGTTATCAGGCATTCTTAGGGAGGCACGCCCCACAGTTTGAGAAACGCTGGTGTAACATATCACCTTCAAGGACTGTAGTAGATGTCTAAAATGTCAACTAATTCAGGATGCATGTATTATATGGGAATCCTCTGATACCATGGTTTGGTAATTAGTATATTTGTGTGCAAGTATTACGTAATTCGGGTTATCGATTAAATTTTTTAATGCAATTTTAGAGGAAATGTACTCTTATCTTTTCTAAATCATAAACAAACTTTATCTCGTATTGGAAAGTACGATTAAATCAGTGTACCAAACAATTATTAAAAATTTTTTCCCCCCGAGAATACACTGAAAGTGTGTTGTCTCCATATCAATATTTTATTAACCACGGGGTACTGATAACATCAGATTGGTTTAAAAAAATAAGTGTAAATTTCCTCTAAAGTTGCATACTAGAAAAAAATCCTACCTTCTAAAACTTAAAAAAATATTTCTGTTAATGTTAAATTAGTAAACTTCATGGAGAGAGATTATTTGAATTTCACATTAATTTCAGTGTATTTATGGAGATATTCATATTTAGATTTTCCTGAATATTTTTTAATGTATATCCGAAATTGAAATTGCAAGTTTCAAGGTCTTAACAATAGCGAATGCTAAAAAATATCTGGTGAGTTTCACCTAATATTAATGAAAATATGCTGGAGATGACCTGAAATTCTGTGCATTTTTTATGTAATAGTATAACACGAAAAATAATAAGAAATTATATAAATTTAATTGTCATTGTGCAAAAATTATAATTTTTTGGAGCGTTACGCGCGCGCGTTTAAAGCCCTATTTACATATGAAGTTATTTCAATTAGTACTATCTTATCTAACGAAAAAAACTAGTTTTCCAAATAAAATTTATCTTTTATTATTTATGGATTAAGAAATATTTTTATGAATTAAAAAATATTTTTCAATTGTCTATTAACTTAATTCGCATATATGTAGATATGGAAACACGTTCATACATAATTATATTATAATAAAAAAAATTAAGACAATATTGAAGTAATCTTTTTGCATCATTTCATCTTCAACATAATTATATTAATCGAAAAAAGAGGGGGGAAAATGAAATATAAAAAAATAAAATTGTGGCCTTAAATTTTAGTTTGAAATTTATAGAGAAAGAACTACATCAATTCTGATACTACCACAAACAGGAACGAAACTATTAGCTAATATCAAACCATTTTAAAACATGCTACTACGGAAGCAGTGACATGGTGTTGGATATTTTCTCTCTATATATATTGTATGTAATAATTTAGCAATGTTAAATAATATTTTTTTCTTTTTATAAAATTATCCTTTTTACCATAAAGTTGAGTCTGGTTAAAACTCGCAGATAACGTTGGCTCCGAATTGAACACAATGTGATAGAAGATTAATAAATATGTATTATTCTTGATAAATTAAAAAAATACTTATACACATCAAAAGGTTTCCCTAACAAAGTCTTAATGAAACTTTTTAAGTATAATACTATTTATTAATACATGAAACTATACATTACTACTCTCTCTCTCCCTACTACTACTACTACTACTACTACCACTCTCTCTTTCTTACCACTACTACTATACTCTCTCTCTCTCTTACTACTACTATTACTCTCACTCTACTACTACTCTCTCTATGAAATTATATCTGCAAATAGATTTTCTAAGGCTTTTTTCCACGCAGTTTTGCTTTTACAAAATTTATAACTTTAATCTCTTAAGAAAAATCAATTTTTTGCCCGAAAATTTTCTAAAAAAGGCACATTTTTATATTACATATAACTAAGCGAAATACTTAGTAGAATGTGAAAATGGAAGAATTTTATTTTAGTTTTCAATTTTATGTTTTTCCACTACTTTTTATTTTATAATTGTGGAACACAAACCCCCTAAATAATTACTTTTTATAAGTACACTCTGCATGGTATAAGGGATATTTCATATATCTTAAAAGAATTTTTCTCATACTTACACAAAAACTTTGTTCGTACATATTTTTCAAACGGTTGAGGATTTTGTGTGTGTGTGCATATATAACTGTATGCTCAATTTGAAGCATGGTGTAATACTGTGTCTTACATTTCAATGGGGACAGAGATAATATTGGCTTTGTTTGGATTATCTTTCCATTTCATTTCTTCTCAAGCAACAAAATGCACATTACCTTGCTAATCCCTGTTCCTCATCGAATATTTTCAAGAATTTAAATCCCTGCCTTCAATGATAAATTCCCGCCTTCACCACATCCCGGGTGAGAAGTATTTATTTACCACGGACACACACACACAAACTGTATCTCCTAAAAACACTAGCAATAATAATCTCACAATATGAATTAAAAATATTTGCAAATCAGATATTTTCTACATACATACATACATATATATATATATATATATATATATATATAAAGGAGAAAAGCAACTCACTGACTGACTGACTGACTGACTGACTAATCACGAAATCTCTGGAACTATTCAACCTACAGACTTGAAATTTGGTAGACATGTTCCTTTGATAGAGTAGACATCAGCTAAGAAAGGATTTTCCGAAATTCGAAACGCAAGGGGCGTTACGGGGGGTTAAGGGCTTTAATAATAATTGTTTCCATGTTTAAACTACTTGATGTACAATCTTGAAATTGGGTAAGCGGATTCCTTTCAGAGAGTAGAGATCCGCTACAAAATGAGTTTGCTGAAAATCGACCCCCAAGTGTCGTTGCAGGGGCTTAGGGGGTGTTATAGATAATTATTTCCATTTTTAAACTATTTGACGCACTGTCTTTAAATTTGATATATAGATTCCTTTCGTAGAATAATGATCAGTTACAAAACGGGTTTTGTAAAAACAGACTTCTAAGTGGCGTTGCGTGGGATTAAGGTGTAATAGATAAATATATCCGTTTTTAAACTACTTCACCTACCTGCTTGAAAATTGGTAGGTAAGTTTCTTTCCTGGAGTAAATATCCGCTACAAAATGGGTTTTGGGAAAATTGACCCCCAAGGGGTGTTGCGGGGGCGGGGTTTTAAGGGGCGTTATAAATTCCTATTTTTAAGTTATTAGACGTACAGTTTTGAAACTTAGTAAGCAGATTCCTCTCATAGGGTAGAGATACGCTAAAAATGGGTTTCGTGAAGATTGCCCCCAAGTGGCGTTGAGGGGACTTAAGGGGCGTTATAGATAATTATTTCCATTTTTAAACTATTAGACGCACAGTCTTTATATTTGATAAAGAGATTTCTTTCATAGAGTAGAGATCAGCTATAAGAAGGTTTTGTGAAAACAGACCTCTAAGTGGCGTTGCAGGGGAATAAGTGGCGTAAGAGATAAATATTTTCGTTTTTAAACTATTTGACCTACCTGCTTGAAAATTGGTAGGAATGTTTCTTTCATGGAGTAAATATCCGCTACAAAACGGGTTTGGAGAAAATTGACCCCCAAGGGGTGTTGCGGGGGGTTAAGGGCAGATATAAATAATTATTTCTTTTTTCAAACTATTAGACTCACAGTCTTGAAATTTGGTTAGCAGATTCCTCTCATAGGATAGAAATACACTGCAAAATGTGTTTTGTGAAAATCGACCCCTAGGTGGTGTTGCGGGGGTTCAAGGGGCGTTATTGATAATTTTTTTCCATTTTTAATTAATTGGACGCACAGTCTTCAAATTTTGCTAAGCAGATTCCTTTCATAGAGTGCAATTCCCCTACAAAATGGGTTTTGTGAAAACAGAGCCAGAAGTGGCGTTGCGGGGGCTCAAGGGGCGTTATAGACAATTATCCCCATTTTTAAACTGTTAGACGTACAGTCTTGAAATTTTATAAGCAGATTCCTTTCGTAAAGTAGAGAACCGCTACAAAATGGGTTTCGCGAATATCAACTACCAAGTTTAATTTCGGGAGATTAAGAGGCGTATTCGATAAATATTTCCATTTTTAAACTACTTGATCATCCTGCTTGAAATTTGGTAGGCATGTTCCTTTCATGAAATAGAGTTCCTATAACAAAGAGTAAAATGAAAATTGACCCCCAAAGATGTTTGCGAGGGGTCAAGAGGAGTTACAGAAAAAAATTCCTGTTTTTAATTGTTAGACCCATATACTTGAAATTTGTTAAGCATGTTTCTTTTGTTGAATAGGGATCCACTAAGAATAAATTTTAAGCAAATCAAGTTCTGGGGGGTTGCAGGGGGTTACTGGGACGTATTGACAACAAAAATTACTTTTTTCGAGCTACAAGGACTATAATAATGAAATTTGGTTTGTATTTTTCTTTTGTTGAATTGAAATCCGCTAAGAGCAGTAATTTTGGAAAACGGCTCTCAACGGGATTACGGGGATATTTATAGTAAAACTTTTCCTTTTTTCTGTTAGATTTAGACTTGAAATTTGGCTTGCATATTCAATTTACGGAGTAGAGATCCACCGAAAATTGATTTTGCGGGAATCCACTTGGTTTTTGAAATACGAAAGAGCAAACATCATTCTACGCTTCAATTTTAAAGATTTTTAGAAAATACAAATTAGATGAGTTCTGCCCTTTTTTTTTATCAACAGGTGACAGTTACAGGTATAAGTATATTTTTCAATTCAATCGAATTTTTAATGCTAGGACTTAGATATCAATAATTTATACATATATATAAGCAGTAAAAATTTATAAAACATGAAATACCGAGCGAAGCGGGCGGGTAACAGCTAGTATATATATATATACTGCTGACCACAAACCGGTTGTTTCAAGCGTTTGCTTGTTCTTACGTTGTACTGGCGAACTGGTTAAGGCAGTGTTTCTCAAACTGTGGGGCGCACCAACCTAGGGGGCGTGATAACCCTACAAGGGGGGGCGAGCATATCGATAAATCGAAAATAAAAGATTATTTAAAAAATTATCAATTTATAAAAGGAAGAAAAACAAAATAAATTCTGACATAATAAAAAATAATATACACATTTAATCTGATGTACTATACTTATACGAGTAAATGTATCCACACGGCACAATGTTTTTGATACTAAGTATCAATATTAAGTGAAGAAGAAGATTAAAAATTTCCAGGATTTTTTTCCATTCACCCTTTGTAAACAAATTGTATACAAAATTTCATACTTGATTATTTGCACGGTCTTATTGTATCTTTAGTGTCGTATTATACATTATTACTAAATTCAATACATTGTTATTGTATGGGGGGCGATGAAAATTATAATTGAAAATTGGGTGAAGAATATCTAGAATTGTGAAGCACTGAGTTAAGGAGTTGAAACCTTCACCTATTATTTTGCTAACATTAACTGTTTTATTGTGATATTATCCAATAATTCTTTTCAAATACTCTCTCATCTATTTACTATAGCTGTATTTAAATAGTAATTTCTAATTACAAGTACCACGGTTCCTTCACAAAGCGAAATTCTCATATTTAACAACGTCATCCTGAAGCCCCGGAGAATAATTCAGGTATACACGGGGGAGAACGCACTACAAAATATCTTCATAATGTTAAACTTTTAAAAAGACCAAATGAATTTTTCGCTAAATCTTTCCGTTGAGATCTTAAATGTATTTTAATTTATAAAAGGAAGGGAAACGAATTACATAACACTTTTAAAATAACCGAAACGCTCAAGAATTAATAACAGTTCCTAACACCAGTTTTACAAGTCTAAAGCTCATTTTCAAATTAAATAATGCACAGAGATAACTTTCTCCTTGCGTTAAGTTTAAAATTAGATTCTCCGTGATAGTCTAGACACAATTTGTTCCTTAACTATGCCTTGAAACTTAAATTAATCGCATGTTAACTTTAAATTCACTCCACTAAAGAATATTAAATAACTTCTAGCTCTGAAAATTAATGTATGCTCGCAATACTTGCATAACTTAAAAGTTACTGAATAAGTTATGTTATTAAGCTAAAAGTTATGGTATTGAGAAGCTCTTGCGATTTTCACAGCAGGAAGGAATTCGATAGGAATCTCTGGTGATTTATAGATATTTGTTCGTGAAATGAAAACTAGCTAATGAGAAATTGTTTATTATTTCTTAATTTTTCTTATCTTCTTGACTTAGTACAACATATTTCGAGCATTAATGGTTAATAAATAAATAGTGTGCTCGCAATAAATGAATATTTTATTAAAATCTTGTCCGCGATATTTTAGTGTTAGCTATTAACATTTTTGATAAGGGATTTCATGAATAGTTGTTTCCTGAAGGCTTCCTACACCTAGTGTAAAAAAAGGGAGTATTAAAGTTTCAGACCCATAGGATTTCAAAGAGAAACCAAAATAATACACTAATGTAATATTTTTATTTCCTAACATTTTGCTTCTATATTAGAGGAAATTGACTCGGTTTCTGAATTAAACAATTAATAAAATTCATTATGTATTTTACTACATGCTAATTTCGCTTTACAATTTGAAGTTAACGTTTTGAATTAATGGAATTTTCAAAATTTCAAGGACATAGAATGATATACGAGGGAAAGTCAAAATTGTTTTTGGAAGACAGTTTATAAAAACTAGTTAATGTTTTTTCCAATTTCCGTGCTGTGATCTCAGATTCGAGTCTCAAATCCGGTTTTAATTCGATCCGTGGACGTTTAGTCATCTGTAGTTGGTAACACCTTAAATGCAAATGAGGACGTGTTATAAATATACAACTGCTGATCACGAAGGGAGATATAGATGATTTTGTGTTAGAGTGACACACTTATCTACGAGATCGGGTCCGGATGATTTTTTCTTTAAAAACTTTCAAATTGAAGTATATTTTTGAGTTTACTGCAACAGACAGACATAGAGACAGTAAATGATTTTGATCCTGAATAAACTACTTTTGAAAACCTGATCTCGTAAATAGACCTGCAGCGTCTATTTATACTCTCGAAGAGAACAAAAGTAAAGGGACTTTTGCAATTTCTCTTCCCTAGACTTAGCAAAAGTGCTGGTATTCAGCGCAATGAAGGATATTTGGCAACACTTCCATACAACGTGTCACTTAACATTTCTAATAGTCGCTGGGGTGTAGAAGAATGTTCAACATGTAGCTCTATTGCCGATCTTCACCAAAGAAGAAGGAATAGCATTGATTCTCCTTTTGTTTGCGGAAAGTGTGATACCTAAACCAGATTCTAGACATTTCTTGCATCTCTATACCCTCATTGGTTGAAGTCAATGAACTTCCTGGCTTTTGTCGCCACATAAAGAAGTTGTTCTCTGTTTTAAACGCTCTAACCTTTCGTAGATCTTGCTTCGCTATGGACAGCTGTCATCATACTGCGCTTGCATGCGGTGCATAATTTTCACAGGTTTCAAACATTCCCTCGAACAAAAAGCGAATCACTGTCCTTATTTCCTTCTTTGTACATACAGACAATGTAGCTGCCATGTGGTATGATCTGCTACTCCTCAACAACCACGATGGAAGACGAGTGATGCATTGTAAAGAGGTGTTGTCGATTATCCATCATTCAGAGCCGGATACTAGATCCGTTATCAAACCTTGGAAAGAGAAATTGCAGAAGTCCCTTTACTTTTTAAACTACCCTCGTACAAACTTATGCCCCTCAGGGGGCTCACCTTCTTTAGGTGAGTACGGGTGTCACAATCCCGAGGTGCCCTAGTGATATTTTCCTTTTCCCACGGGGTTTACTGTCTTTGGTAAACTCGGGCTTCACGAACCCGGGGTACCCTAGTGATCCTTCTCTATTTTCGACCCTCTTTCTTGTCATTCAATTCATTCTTTCTTTCTCTTCCCGTCTAGACCACAGATATTAAAACAAATGCTTGGCGCAGTATAGCCGAAATCGGCTCTTGCGCCAATAAACCCCCAAATCACTCACTCACTCACGTACAAACTTATGGATCATAATCTCTAACTTATAGTAATGTACCACATTAACAACATACGCAAAGGAATAGTTTTTAACTACAACAATTGTGGAGCCAATATTATTAAATAAGGGGAAGACAGTTTTATATAACTGACGTGACCAGTAACTATATCAACTATTATTCATTTATCAATTATTTCTAAAAATATTTACTATTAAAATTAAGACAAGACATAAATTCACGAGACTTTTGTAAAATATTTTCCAAATTTTACTCCAAGTTATTATATTTTTCTGTATATCTTCCTTTAAATTTTACATGCTTTTGTTACAAACGTATTTTTTCGGAATGAATTTTAATTCATACACAATATAAAGAAGTCTTGTGTGTAAGGAACAAATTTCACAAATTTAATATTTTTAAATTTCTCATTTGATGAAATATTTCGTTGATGATATATTACGCCCAAACTCTCTTTTTATAGAAAATGCTCCACTTTTTATCTAGTCTCTTTGGAAATTTTTGAATTACTTTTGCTTGCGTGGGGTCCTGCATTGCTCTAGGAATGGAGAACAATGTAAATCTGAGTTGTACCTCTATAAAATTGACATGATGATTTAAATTTATAAAAGTAAAATAAAACGTACTTTTAGTTTGTTGGCATTTAAAAAGTTCAACATAATCAATGGTATGTAAATTTCTCTCGAAGTATGATACTTTTCTAGCGAAAAATTAATGCTTTATTTTTAGGTGAACAGTTTCTCACTAATTTCTTAGACGACATTGCATAATGGATTCAATTTTTTCGAAGAAACTTCATCACAATTTAAACATATAAAATATTACAATTTATTGCAGATAACATTTCTTTATGTGTAGTATTCTCGAAATGGTAATTTGTATTGAAAATAATACACAGTAGCGATATATTTGTATTTGAATGATTGTTAGATGTGTTTAAGTTGAATAGGTTGGAAATTTAGAATAGAAAACGCTTGATATACCATTAACAACTAATAAATCTTTTTATATTTAGCTGCATAACTTTGATTTGATGTACAGGAACAATTTGCTTCAAGGACAAAAAAAAATCTTAAAATAGATTTATTATTACTTTTTATAAGTTACTCAATCATTACCATGATTTACATGATTTAAGCAGTGCCCTGTACAACAAATAAATTCCATCCCACTTATAAAAGCAAAGTAATTCTTAAAATAATTTATGTATGTAAATATATTAAATGCAATGTTATCAAAAAGTTTATTTTGCAATTCTTTAAATTACAACCTTGAATTTGTTCAATTGTCGTAAATAATCAGCAAAATAATAATAATTTGCCAATTAGCAAAAAATTTCGAAAGGTTGAGAAAGTTATGATACTGACTTTCTGATACACTTTGACCAATTGTGGTATAATTTGCTGTTAAACACCAAACTGCCGATTTAAAGTCTCGCTATTCGTTCTCCAGTGCCACTGTTTTTCATATAGGCGTGCGTATATTTGGTGGAAAAGAAGACACAAAGTAGCAAACTTTTTTTTAAATAAGTAAATTCTTCACAAATTCTTCCAAGATTATTTCACGCATTCAAAGCTTTCAGAATAGTTTTACTGAATCGTATTTCGGAAGAACAGATATATAAGTCAGTGGCACACGAAGCGCGTTTTATGCAAGACGAATATATGCGCCAGAGGCACGTAAAGGATTTTCTTCAAGACAAGTGGTCCACTTATTTTTATGTATACAAAATTTTCTTAAATTTAGAGTCTAAAAATTCTTTTAAATATTTATGTGCAACTTTATGAAGTAATACTTTAGATAATGTTAATTGAATTTTTGCCATTTACATTTTTTTCAAAAAAGGTTTTCAGTGAAATAAGTAATGTATTCTATATCAAGCAGCGTTTCTCAAACTGTGGGGCGTGCCCCCTAGGGCTCTTGATAACTCTACGAGGGGGGCGTGAGCATATTAAAAAGCCGGAAACAAGATATTACTTAAAAATATTATTTATTGAAAGGAAACAAAATTATGACATATAATAAAAAAAATACTCATTTACTCCGTTATAATGCACTAATAAATGTATCAGTACTGCACAATGTATTTATAACTGATTGAACAATATTATAAGTTAAGAACAATTTCAATAATTGCCAGTGGCTCCATGGACTAGTTTTGTATAAAATTATGTACATAAGTTACCAATTATGTTGATAATTTGTATGGTTTATAATTAATCCCGTAACAGCCGATTAAAAGTTACGTGATTTGCTCCCCAATGTTACTGTTTTTCACGTAGGGTATGTGAGAGATGTATTTGGAGAGGTGAAGAAAAAGAATACATAAGAAAATCGTCTTAAAAAAGTAAATCCATCACAAACACTATCAAGGTCGTTTTATTGTATTTCAAAGCCTTCGGAACAAGTTTATGGATAGCAGTGCACAGAAAAGATCGTACTTAGGAAAGACGTATATATACGTCTGGGGCAACTGAAGATTTGGCTGAGCGAGACGTTTATATAAGCCGGTGACACTTAAGAGGTTAAAGTCGTATTGTAGTTTTAGCGTCAAAGTATTGTATAATTAAATTAATACATTGTTATTGTATGAAGGGGGCGTGATTAAAATTGTGATTGTATATTGGGTCGCAAGTATTGAAAGTTTGAGAATCTCTGAAGTATAGCTTTTATCACGGATGAAAAATGGGAATCTATGGAAGATTCCATTATACACACTGAAGTTACAAAATTGATACTTTCTTTCACTAATCACACACATATATACATTCTTTTAATTTAGCTTTCTATGAATGTAATTCTTTATATATTTCTTCATTACAAAGTACAATATTTTAACGTTTTTTTAATACACAAGTATGTCTGAGGTTTTCCTTCAATATCAAAAGTTTTCAAAATTCTTATTCAGAGAATTCTATACAAATAAAAGTAAAACGAAAATATTTTTTAAATTTCTTTTCAAATGATATTATTTAGAAAGATATCAAAAATGCTTTCAATAGGTTATTCTGAAGCTTATTTTATAAAAATATTTTTTCCAGACAAAAGATAACCAATGAATTATTCGTTTCTAATGATAAAATATTTTATTTCTTACAGTGACTCATAGAAAATGTCAGAAGATGAAAAATTCTAAAGTAATCTTTATTTAAAGTAACTGTAATTATTTTAATGAAATAGTAACTTACAGACTGTTACAAACTAAAAAAGAATTTATTTGAAAATGTATTAGAATTTTCTTGTGCCTTAGAAATATAGTTTTTTTATACTTGTATACCCTTAGAATTTATCGTGCATAATTCCCCCCACCCCCACCCATATTTTTCTAATACATATACACAAAATGCCGCCCATCCGGTATAGTGGTCAGTGAAGCTGACTGCGGTGCCGCAGGGACTGGGTTCGAATCCCGGAGAAGGCATGGATGTTTGTGTTGTAATCCTTTATTCTGTCTGTGTTGCTTACCCCCGTGTTATACGTTCGGTGGTGCACGGGGTTTATAAATGTTAAAAAAAAATATACACATAATAAATTATGTTGGATCACTGTTAATTATAATGTTTCCTGTTAAAAATAATTTTAAAATGTACAGCACGAGATTGAATGAGAAAGGATTTTAAAATTTTCACAACCCTGTTTAAATGACAAGAAATGTACTTTTCTAAAAAGATATTAAATCCGTTCTTCACGAGAAAGTTTTTGTTTTGGAATGGGAAATCAAAAAAGAAAGAAGAGGAAACTTAGTTTTAGTGGATTTCCTGATGAATTCAAGTGCAACGTGATCAATAGTTGTTTTCAGTGGATTACCATAAAAAAAGTTCTGCCCCTTAACATGCAGACAATTTGAAGATAATATCTGAATAGTCTGACAATTTTAAGTAAGATTATTACAGTGGATTTTATAATATATTTAGATGCCACATAGCAATTGCCATATCGAACTGCTGAATACCGTTCTCAAATCGAAAAAAAATTATAAAGTTTATATAAAAAAAGAATTTATTTCATTTACTAACTTTATTTTCAAGGAACACATATTTACAAATGCTCTGTTCTTTGGTTTAACCCCTTATCTGCATCCATAGTATAAATACGTCTTGTTCAACCGGTGTATTGATTACGCTGTACGTATATATACTTCTTCCTGAAATACGATTCCTTTCTTTCTTCTGCTATCTGTAAAACTATTCCGAAAGCTTTCGAATTTAATAAAATGATCCTGTTAGTGATTGCGAAGTATTCACTTATTTCAGAGAAAATATTCTCATTTGTGTTTTTTCTTTTCCCCCCCCGATATACCGCATATGTGCACTTATGAGAAAAGCGCTAACACTGGGGAGTGCATCGCGTAACTTTTAATCGGCAGTTAAGGTGTTAATAAAGAATTTAAACCTCCAGTTTACGAAATACATCTCTATTTTTTTTAAATTTTCAATAAAAATAATTTTGAAAGTATGAATATTACACATTTGAACTTAGACACATTTTTTCTTATCTTTGAAATACAAAATTCTAATGCGACTTCTGAGTATTCTTTTAATATTTTTACCTTATTAAATATGATAATAAACAATATGAGATAATTAACTTCTCATCCTTTTGATATAATAATGATTGATATAATTGGTATAATTTGACATAAAATTTGATGTTTTTCTGGAATTCACATTTCAAAATTCTCTGGAAAGAGAAAAGTTATCCGAAGAAGAAAATGAGAATTCTTACTTCAAATTAGGATTTATCTTCCTTATGAGAGTTACTGGTTATTCCATCCCTTCTGTTATATTGAAAAAGTTTAATTCCATTGATTGAATTGTTAGACGAAAACCATTTCTTAATAAATAAAAATGTTTTATCCCCTCACAAAAAAAATGGTTTTTACTGGAAACAATGCAATTTCATTCAGGGTATAAGATTCCTTGATTTTTAACTAAATCTTTTTGGTGAGATGCTCATTTATTTCCATATAAAAAATGGAAGTGTTCTTTAAATTTTAGAAGTGGGTATTGCTGTTTTCTGTAATTTATACTTGGGAAAATAAGTGTGAAAGTAACTCTTCACATTTAGCACTCTTTCGTGGAATTTTAATGACTTATTGGACTTATTTCTGTTAAAAAGTATAAAATCGATAAAGAGTGACAAGACTCATCATTCGAATGAATTAAGACTCGTAAGAATGAAAACCTATGGGTTATTTTTTAAAAATTTATAAAATCGAGAAATTTTGATTAGTTTTAATTATTGCTTTCAGAGCACAATATCGTATCCTATTACTTTTAATAAATTCTTAGATCCAAAATAATGCTTTGGTGTTTTTAAAACAGAAATGAATGCATTACGTAATTTAGATTTATAAAATTCATTTAGTTTTAATTCAAACATTAAATCTATATTCTGACCACGATCTTCTTGTGAAAATGTTACTTTCGCTGGTGAGTTGACTACTGAGAGTTTCCTTCTAATTTCATCTGAAATTCACACCAAACAAGCAAAATCTTTATGAAGACCATTTTAGACAGCTGCTCAGGAAATCCATAGAGACATTCTTAAAGATGCAGGGCAGGTCTATGCTGACAGTACTCTCACAGAGAGAAGATCGTACTGGCAGTTGAATTTTTACTACGAATGAGTCAACGCAGACATGACACTTAACCCACGACTTTTACCTCCATTGGATCCCATCACTCATTAACATTAGGAGTAATGATGTCGCTGATAGACTGACCAGATAGAGTAGTGAGAATAAAACAGCTACTGGCTCTTCACATCCTTTTAAGAACAATATTAAACTGAAAGATCTAAACTCAATTTAATATGGCGTAGTCCGCCTGCACATGAATGGTACACAGGTATATCCTCTGGCTCTTTGCTAGAAATTACATGTGACCGTGGCTACCAGACTGCTCTAGCAAGGCTAACAAGTAGCCTAACAAGTAGTATTAACTTTGGTTGTGGCAGAAAAATCCACACCCTTGTTAAAAATGCTGTGAACATCCAGCTTCACCGCATCACCTTTTGGTTGCATCGGATTTTCTAAAGGAACTTAACATCTGATCCTCTTATCATTATAGATTTTTTGAGGGGGTCATCAACCTTCTGCAGACGATCAGACAAATGTCAGAACTTTTGAGGATAAGTAACAATAAAAACGTGTGTTATAATTCTAAACACTCCTTAAACCAGAAAATATTGAAGAAATTCTGACGAAATACCCCGATAGATTCGTTGTAATACACTGGTGTAAGAAATTAAAAGAATTTGCATATTTTATTGAATTGCATGAAAAGATCTGGGCAGAATTAAAAACCACTGCTTCTAGATAAAAATGCAAATCTTGTACGGCAAATACTTAATCGTATACGTGTGTGTAGGTGGAGCCAGCAGAAAAACAGGCTTTATAAGTGCGTGTAAGTTAAGACGTATTTCGTTCGCCAGCACACCTCGCCGAATTTCTTAGTGTTATTTTGAAGCAATCGATATTCAACTCAAATTGTAAAAGTAAAAATAAGCAACCACCAACATTTAGAAGATCGAATGAGGTGGCGAATTGTTGGGAGGCTAGAAGCAGACCAATGCCAATCCCAGATTTTTAGAGAGTTTAATTTAACGCCCAGTGCTGTGTGCAACTTATGGAAACAAGTCCAGGACATTGGATCCATCAAGAGAAAGCCGGGGAAGGTCATCCAAGAGCCACGACGCACAGTGGTCAGCTTTCCCGATCTGGCGCACGGAAATTATTTTATAGCTTTGAAATCTTCATAATTATATTTAATGATCAAAAATCGTAGTAATTAATGTAAATTGGTTACTTACTTTTGTTTTTTTTTACCAAGAAATAAGATGAATAGGGTCTTAACTAATTTATGTCCAGTTTGAATTTGATCAAGAATAAATGATTGCTGAGAACTAGTTTTTAAACAAGGTTTAAGGATATTAACAGAAGCAGTAATTTGACACATGGCAGAATATATACAAGAAATATAGTGCCATGTTAAAAAAAAATTAAATTTTAACATATTAAACAAATACAATCAAACATGACAATGTACATATACAATAAAGGTTAATACGTAGTGTTTAAAAGGACTCGGCACCCTTTAAGCATTTTTTTTATTTATGTACTTAAAAATTATATTTTAGCATTTCATATAACGTTTCTATTTAAGAAAATGATACGAGATAAAATTTTGCTCATATTATTAACAAAACCTTAAAATTTTTATTTTTTTTAAAAATTTGAGAATTTAAAAAATTTTTTTTATAATAATTAATTTTTTGTAATATTTCAAAGGATTTTTTAAACACCTTTAGGGATTGATTTTACAAAATCTTAATTAATTTTGGAGAAAAAAAATAATAAAATGATATATATTCCTAAAATTCAACCAAAAGCATAATATCTCCCACATTTAAAGTTTTTTGCTTCACATAATATCGAAATATTATATTTTTATGAAAAACAAATGATGGAGAATTAATATAAAATTATTACTCTGGCGAAACTTTAGGTGTTTCCCATGCATCAGCTTTAAACCTCGCCTTCAGTGATATATTGCTATTTTGGGCATCAATTTCTTTTAAAACATCTTATTGAGCTTTGGCTAATCTGCATAAGGTGTGGTAAACAAGCGCTTGCATTGGAACCTCAGCTGATATTGCATCAATGACGATACCAGGAGGATAACAGTTAATTTTTGACTCTATAAGCTTATTATAGTTGAAGTAAATACCAGTGTGGAACTCTTTGCTATTTCCTTTTATTCTTTTATATTGGCCTTTTGACATTTTGCTGTCGACATAAAGAGCCAAGGCTTGGTCAGGAGTAATTTTTTTCGCCAATTCTGTCTGACGGGCTAAGCATTTCTTCAGGCGAGTAGCCTAGGTGAGCAAGTAGTCACTAGTTTCAAAATTAAGGCAGCATCTCTTTCTCCAGCTGCTTGCATTGACATTCTTGTTGCAAATGCTATTCTTGCTTGCTTGCTGAAGCAAGAAGAGGACGTACTCTTTCCCTCTTTGCTGTAACTTTGAATTCCCGGAATGATTTTTACTGTCGACCTGGAGTTGATTTGGATGGTATAAATCTTAATCTCCCCGACAACCACGCATCATTCAACTTGGAGAAGAACCTTTCATTTCTACGGCACCTCATCCATTTTTTCCTCACAAATGAGCAGAAATATTTAACAATTTTTTTAAATTAAAATTGTAGCTGGCCTTCATATTTATAAAAGTTTGTTGTAGTCCTAACAAAACTCAAAACAGTATTAGTTTTGCACTTGGGATCTTGTCCTTTCTTCCACGCATCGAATAAAGCACGCCGAGTAATATCATCGGCCAACGCTGAAAAAAAAGTCATAACTATGGGAGTTGCAGGAATAGCTAAATTTGGTATTAAATCAAAGGTCTATATGTACTCTATGTGACTTAAGTGTTACTGTGATCAATCGCAAAAGCTCTAGTCCATTCAACACAAAGAACCAACATACGTTAATAGGAGTTACATGCTGTGCTAAATGTTATGTTTTTATAATTTTTAATCGAACTTGAACCTAATTTGAAAGTCAAATGAAGAAATTACTTATCCATGGCATGTCAAAAAAAACCCAGCTAAAAACTGCAAAATCTTTTTCAGACGAAACGATTGAACTTCCGACTGGAAAATGAGGCTCGCAAGTGTTTCTTGTAGAATGAACAAACCCGCTATATACCGATGGTTGTTGAAAATTTCCATTCGCGTACTGACAAAAAATGTTTACCACATGGCTAGGGAACTCAAGAGGATCATAAATTGTGTTTTTTTTTTTATTTCCGTGCAATTTCATTTTTGGGTTTCCGTACGCCAGATCGGGAAATCTGACCACTGTGCGACGGCCAGAGAAGATCGCCATTTGTCAATTATAGCGAGGCATAACAGAGGGGCTACAGCTTCTCAGCTCTATCGTTACTTGTATGTAGCCACTGGAACCCGTGTATCAAGGGTTGACTGTCTCAAAAAGACACCATGTGAGAGGGTTGTTTGCCAGAAGACCTACTGTTTGACGTCCCGTTCGAGTCTACGAACAGGAGAGTCCGTTTAGCATGGTGCAAACAGTATAGAGATTGAAGTATGGATCAATGGGCTACCGTTCTGTTCACCGATGAGTCCCGTTTCAGCCTAAACATCGATTCTCGCCATACGTTCATATGGAGAGAGCCAGGACCCACTACCTACCCTCCAATGTCTGAGAAATCGACAATTATGTTGGAGGAGGTTTAATGGTCTGGGAAGGCATCATGTTGGATGGTTATATACCTCTCCATGTCTTTGAAAGAGGCTGTGTGACTGGTGTGAGGTATAGGATGAGATCTTGGAGCCCTATGTTCGACGTTTCAGGGATGCATGTGACCCTGAGTACATTTTAATGGACGGTAACGCGAGGCCACATAGAGCTCTTCAGGTTAAAGAATTTCTAGAGAGTGAGTATATTCGCCGTATGGATTGGTCAGCCAGGTCTGCAGACCTCAGCCCTATAGAACATGTCTGGGACCTCTGGGAAGGGCAGTTGCAACTCGTAACCCTTTCCGAGAACCATCCAAGAAAGGAAAACAGTGTTGCTGAACGAGTGGGACCAATTGCCACAAGAACTGATAAACTGCCTTATTTCAAGTACGATATCACGCTACGAGGCCTGTATACCTGTAAGAGCGGGTCATACTCTTATTAACCCATTTATTTTGTTTATTCTGCAACCACTGTTTTATACCTTCCAATTCCAACGAGTGTTACGCTCGATCATGCATATGTGTTGCAATTATTGAATGATTCTTGGTCCATTAGTTCTAGGGATAATCGTTCAAGTCTGAAAATTCTCTTAATTTCTTACACCAGTGTATGTGCTACACTGTTTGTTTATATACCTGCATTCCTAATTTTTATACATTTTATACCAAACATTATTTATACAAATTGAAGCAACTCTTTATTAATTCAAATAATGCCTTATAGCCATTGTGAATCAGTTCTTAAGATGAAAACTCAGTTACATTACCATCCGAATTCTTAAAATGCAGCGCTTAAATTTTACATATATAAGTACGTTTCAGATAGTAGCAATCAGTCTAATATTTAATACGCTTCAAAAGTAAAATCCATAAGAAACATGTCTTAATAATCACAATACGTACGGATAGTTAAAATTGGTTTTCATTGATTATTTAAAAACAAAATTTGGTTAGAAATGAAGAGAAAAAATATCAGTAAAATTCCTTACAAAATGTCAGAAAATATGTTTGATTTCAACACATTGTATATATGACATGTGTTTTTACGATTTTTGCAGTTGTGACTAGAGCGTGGGCAAAGTAAACGTACGCATTTAGTAGTTTTGTGCTGAAGAGTGACTATCCTATAGATAAATATTAAAGATTTAGGTTGGAAAAAACGAAGCACGCGAGTAGTGTGATTTTATGGAATGACCAAGATTCAGCGAAATTCATGATCCGCACGCAATGTGTTACACACTGTGACGTATGTGCGTCCTCCTTTTGAGACAACCGGGACTTGCCTCCCACGACCGGATCAGTTTCAGGAGAATTGATCACCACATGTGCAAAACACCTGCAGTCGCTAATATACTGCGACGGACGTGTCTTAGTTAGCCCCGGCAATCTTTGACACGAGGAGACTCCATTTCGCCCACCACCGGATGTGGGGAGTGAAAGGGGACGTTCGGAACGGTCAACCGCAGATACCGCGAGGGCCGTGAGAGAAGAGTTGACAGCGAAACCTTCGCAGTGAACGGCAACCACGATCCCTCCGTCACAAAGTTTTATTTTGGAACTCTAAAATCATCAAATAGTACTAATTTGTATATTCATGTAAAAATAATAGCTGTGACTAAATTAAACTAAATTTTTATATTTCAAATCACGCTACCTTTACTGTTTCAAACGTCACAACACACACACACACACACACAAATACACACACAAAGTTTACCTTTTATAATTCGATTCGCAGTTCTTTTCTAATTGTAATATAATATTATGAAGTGATTTATAAGTAAAGAATTAAAAATAAAACTGTTGTAGCTATGTAAATATGAAAAGTGACAAACACGTTTGTGTGATTATATAACGCCTTAAAAATTATAATAAATGATATATAGTATTATTATATACCAGAGAAGTATTCATATTATCTACAAATTTTCATTGCATTTTTTAAATCATTAAACTAAAAGGGAGCGATTTTTATTTTTATTTATCACTATATCTTTATTCAAGAACTAGCAAAAGAGTTTCTTACTACTTGCTATAAAAAAATATTCTCACCTTCTTTAAGAAAATAGACATTCACTATTTGTTGTATTCGATCATGCATGCAGGCAACTCACACATTTTTGAAAAGAACATTTTTTATTTGCTCAGGATGTTCACCCTAGAGCGTCTGACTTCTTTTTTTAACTTCTAGAATCTGTTAAAAGCCATGGTTCCAGTCCAAAATCGCCTCTCACTAGAACACATTTAAAAGTTTATGTATAGACTGAGCCAATACCTTAAAGAGAGTCATGGATGGCTTTTGAAAGATTATATATTTTTTTTTTGTCATTCATTTTATTTGGAATATTTCTTTTTCTAAAAGAAAAGTACCAGTAGATAAAATTTATTTTTTTGGTGTTTGATAAACATTTTGAAATCTAAAGCATGTATTTTTTGCAGCTTGAAATTATCTGAGATAAGCGTAATATGCTACGAAAAATAGTTTTTGTTGTGTTGTATGTATTCGAGTAAAAATGATAAAATTGATTTCAAAGTTTTAGTTTAGTAAAAATATTTATATGCTGGGTGATTCTATATCAGGCCAACAAACTTGCAGAGTATGTAGGGGGTACAAAGAAGACTTATTACCAAATAGAGAGGAATACAGTTTTGCAAATGCCATAGTTAAGAGCTATGATGCAAAATCAAAGAAAAAGAACCAAAATAACAATACATTAAAGGGGCAGAAAACAATTTATTGAAAGGCTGTAGTAAAATAAATGTTTGAAATTACGACCAGAAGTTGTCTGGCGCGCCAGACAACGGGACTGCATGAAATTTCTAACGTTCTAGAAGATACCTCCTGGAAGTCTTGCGGTAGGTGCCACTGAACGGAAGGTTTCGTGAAAACAGGTCCTGCTGAATGTCGTCATTTGCGATCCGTTTCCGAGGTAGTAGGATGTATTAAATCAAAGAATTGGTCGACGTATTGATTGCGTATGGAGCTCTGAATACTATTGGGCAAGCCGCTTGGTCGTATTACCAGAAACGTTACTCGAACAGGCGTGTTCCACATCATCACATGACCTTTGCAAGTGTAAGCAGAAGTTGACGGGTGACTGGTTCTGGTCACATGAAGAGTCTTGTGTACGAGATGTCTGTCCCTTCAGTTGAAGATCTCGCTTCAGAATATCCCTCAGAATATATATAACTATCGGGAGGATACGTGCCATGCTAGAAATCTTCGAGAATGTAAGGAATTCTATGCAGCGCCGCTGTTAGTCCTCCAGGCTATTTCTGATCGTAATTTCGAACACCTGTTTTGGTGTAACCTTTCAATAAAATGTATTCTGTGCAATTTATGTGTTGCTGTTTCTCTTCTTTTTATCTGCTTCTTTGCACCATAGCTCGCAATTACTGCATTTGCGACCCAGCATTCCTATGTGATTCCGAGTTCGTCTCTGTACCCCAACACACCCTGCAAGTTCATTGGTCTCGTAGCGAATTGCCCTGTATACATGAAAAGTAAAATATTTTGTATTTTCTCTGCTTCTTTGCACCATTGCTCGCAATTACTGCATTTGCGACCCAGCATTTCTATGTGATTCCGAGTCGTCTCTGTACCCCCAACACACCCTGCAAGTTCATTGGTATCGTAGCGAATTGCCCTGTATACATGAAAAGTAAAATATTTTGTATTTTTATACCACACGCACATTGACATTTACTCAGAGAAACCTGTGTGAAATAAGAAATGCATTAAATTTAATTTAGAAATACTGTATTAAATGATCGATATTACAATTTCATTTTGTAATGTATGAATTATTATTATTATTGTTATTTTGGCTCTTGTTTACTATCCAGGTACCTTGTACATGGTAAAAGTATTTTAATGTACTGATACAAATAAATAATTTTATGAAATGCATATAGCTTTATATCTCTCGTAATAGAAATTAATTAATATGCTACGGATAAATTAATATCTAGTAATAAGACTGATCTTATAATGAATGTTACTTTTTTAAAAAATCAGAAATTCAAGGAACTGAAAAAAAGTAAAAATATTTCCCTTGAAAAAAGTATACCATTTTCAAAATAAAAAAAGTATCACTTACACTATGTGCAGAAAAACAAAATACATGCAATTCCATAAAAAGGAATTTTATAAAAAAGTGATTTATTATTGTTTAACTCTATCAACTCTCAGTGGTGCAACAGCTCATGAAGAAAAATGACCTACTGTGCCCATCCCAGTTTTCATGACTTGGGCACTGAGGGACATGAGCAGATGTTCCAGTCAAGTGGTCAGTCTGACGCGAAACCTCAATCCTTTAGTTTCCAAGTAAATGCATGATTCTCATTTTTATCAACCCACTGAAGGGGTGAAAGGATGAGTCTACCTTGCCCAGCCCGTGATTTGAGCTCCGAACCTGAGGCGTGGAAGCGTGATACACTACCCCTCGGCTTTTTATTATTGTTTACAAACCATTATATGTAACATAAGAAAAAAAATTGTTAAAAAGATCTAGACGATTAAACATAATTAAAAATCAATACAAAACATATTTTGTAACAAAATTATTTAGCTTTCCATTTATTTATGTAGAACTATGAATACAACTACTTATCTTACCTTTTTACACTTAGAGATAAAATTATTGCTTTGTATCATAAATTCAATATTCATATGCTTTAAAAATATATTAAAATTTTTCTTATACAAAAATTTTCAATCAATAGGGAAAAAAACCAGTGTGTTTGCAATTATCATATGCCCAAATATAAACATGCTTATCATTTTTACGAAAATTAAAATTTCTTAAATATCCAATAATGCAGTTTAAAAGAGTTATATAAAATAAATAATTCATAGATATGTAAAACAGACACTCAAAAGAATTCATAACATTTTATTTTGCGAATGAAATACTATATAGTTCCAAAAAAATGTGTTAATAAAATACTTCCTTTAATTACAGATATTTATCAAAAAGTTTTTCCAAGAGGGCTTAAGTAAGCTTCGAAAAAATCCAAAACCATGTGTTTGATATGTTCCACCTATCAGTACTAAGTTTAGGAAGTGAAGATGCCATTAAATGAATCCATCGATAAGAAGATCGCAATTTTTTTCTCTTTATCTCCTGTCTCTTAAGACAAGAAGAGTGAAAGGGAAAACAAGCTTGAAAAAAAATCTGGAAGACAGTTTTCGTGACAAGCTGAGAGCAGGTGTTGACATTTGGTAAAATGTGTGTCTCATTTCCTGTCACTGCAACATGTTTCAGGAAAGGATTTCTTTATCGGAAAACCCCTTCGACAGAAAAGAGGAGAAAAAAATTTAGAATGAAACCGATTTTTTGTCAGTTTGCGATTTTCTCTATAATGATCTTACAAAAACTGATATAGCTTAAAATACTCAGTGTGGTTTGGGTACATTTAGATATTAAGACTTGATGATCAACATAACAACCAGAAACAACATGTAGACTATTGGTAACTAGATCTGACCTTTTAATCTAAGGACAGGTAAAAAAAGACAATAACTAAGAGTCGGGGCCCACTCTTCTTATTTCTACACAAGCAAAGCGTGGACTTTAAGCTTCTACTGATTTAATGTACATCAGGCCCTCTCATGGTGGGTCCTTAGTGGTACCAGGATTTGAACCAGTGATTCAACAAAAACGAATTCGGCTGCTTTGACCAATATCGATTAAAATGAGTGTTTAAAAGAAGCAATAAAAGTTAACAAAGATTGCTAGTCATATTGCTCATTATTAGATACCCTCTTCGGGTGAGCTCGATTCCTTTGGGCATTCATCATTATTAGGTATTACGGCCATGCTTTCTGAGTGGTCATAACCATGAATTCGCAGCTCCGACATTGTTGAGCTCCAGTGCGAATTGGCCAAGTAGATTGGCCAATGGGCGTGTCGTGGGGTTGGCGTGCTTTAAATTTGTTTAGTTTCAAAGACAGTCATTTTTGCATGGTGTAGAAGTTTGGTAAGGGAATGTTAGAGTTTAGGTGTCGTTCTTGTCATTTGACAAATGTTCAGAATTACAAGATTCGTTGCGAATAGTCCTCCTGTTGCTTCAGAATGTGATTTGAGTTAAAATGAAACGTATTGTTTTGAACCCTATACAGTATATATCAGTGCTTCTCAAAGTTTCAACATTCGCGGCCCAATATTCCATCATAATTTTCTTCCCCCTCATACAATAACAATATATTAAATTCAATAATACTTAACTTTGACGCAAAAAATACGACACGACTTTTATCTTTAAAGTGCCACCGGCTTATATATATATATATATGAACATCTCCCTCAG
>BMAO01013956.1:0-67391 GCA_019973975.1 Trichonephila clavata
TTATTCGTCGTGTTACTAAAAATATTATAGTTTTTTGTTTTAATGTCATTTAAAAATATGTACTTGACTAAAACTTTTTGATAGCCTAATGTAGTTTATTTTTATTAATGTCCTTATTTTTTAAAATATATCTGTTTGTTTTTCAAAAAATTGATTCAGCAAATTTTTTGTTGCTTGTGTTGTATTATTAATCATAAAAAAACTAAAACAAATGTATTAACACCGTAAGAGTTTACGCAGGGATATCTAAAATATTAATTATATGACTAAGAAAATACTTAAAGTTTGTTTCTTACATTTACTGTGGCTCAAACAACGGAGAATACAACTTAATTTTACTTGATCAATTCAACTTTCAATGTAAATAACATATTACCGATAAATGTGTTCGCAAGATTCAAAATTCTACGGCTCAAATAACAGGCAATTATTTGCCAAAACACCAATTCGATTAAATCACATTGCTGTGGCATTTTGAAACCATATTTTCTCAAAATGAAACCTAAATAATTGTGTGTTATAACGAGAGAGTGAAAAAAGAAATATTTAGGAAATCACAATTTCTGCGTGTATTCTTTTTGACGTCCAGAATGTTGATTCGCGCATGAAGTTCTCTTTTGTTTTCTGTTACACTTAAGATTATGGATACTATATTTTTCGTTATTTATCGGTAGAATTATTTGCTTATTTCGTTGAAGCCACGTACTTCCTAGATTTTTTTGTGCAACGTATATCATTATGTTCACATATCAGGTATAATTTTTTGATGTACGTATTCTCTTCTTTAGCAATACGTACAAACTCGAACAGAATTGTTGTGTTATTTATGTCGTTAAAATTTAGTCCCATAAATTTCCATCACTAAATTAAAGGAATAATTTTATTTGGTTAACTGATATTTTTTAAGCAGTATATTAAAATTTTTTTTGTGTTTTTATCTATTAAATGTGTTTTTTAGTAAAAGTTTGTAATAAATTTCATTAATAGGTAAAAAAAAAATCAAAATTAATCTATAAAAATAAGGAAATCCGGGAGATATATAATGAATTTAAATTATTTAGTAAAATTGAAACGAACCACTTTTTAAAGTAATGAATCATTTGACTTTTATAATAATATAATTAATTTATTAGTTTTAAGAAGTCTCAGGAGTGTTAACTTTCTCTAGAGGGTTGAAAATATAAACAATATTCAAATGCATATAACCCTTTGAAATTAAAATTTAATAATTCGAATCTTTTACACATCATTTATAAAGGAATGAGGCTTCAGAAACGTGTAAAATGTTTAAATATAATCATAATTTTAAAAATTATAAGCATATGAAAATAAGAAATGTTTCTATAAGAAATATTTATTAAGTTTCAAGTTGCGCATGCTGTTATTTAAAGTAGTAGCTTTAATTACTAGCAATAAATTGATTTATAAAGTTAAATGCATCCTTATTACATCGTAGTATTTTTTTAAAAAAATGAATAACAAATTAAATTTTTTTAAAAATAAAAAGTTATATTTTCAAAATTGTTTTTTTAAAAGTTCAATGTTTTTCAAATATTTTGAAATACAAAAGATATATTATTCTTAAATTACTAGGGTTTAAAAAGTGTATGATACATTTTATAATTCTATAAAGTTTTATGCATCAAAGGCTACTATTTTAGAAAATAGCTTGCGCAACGCAAAAATTACTTAATATTCAGTACAAAATTATTTCTTATTTACATATGCTGATAATTTTTAAAATTATGATTAAATTTCAAACATTTTGTACTTATTTGAAATCAATCCTTTGTAAATAATGTGTAAAAGATTCAAATTATTTAATTTAAATTTTAAAAAAGTATACTCGTTCGAAAATTGTTTATATTTTCACTCCTTAATACAAAATTACCACTCCTGAGACACCTTAATTAATAAATAAAACAACAATAATAATATGCTATATATCTTAATCCATTAAGGTGTGAGTATCTTTTTCTCAGAGATAAATTTACATTTTTTACTCTATATTATTATTTTATTACATCATTCTTCCTTGTTCCTCTGGCATTTTCGTGTTGAATGCATTTCTGCAACACACAAGGTTAGTAGTTTCTAAAGTAGGGAACGTAACTTGGGAATACACCCCTGCGTCACACTGTTAGAAGTACGCTCACGATCATTTCCAAGTGTTTAACTATCTGTCACGTGAGTGTTAATTAACGTTGCACTATAAAGCAAAAGACGAGGTCATTGCCAACGAACTTCGTAATTTTAAATCGTGATAAAGTTACGAGGACGACACTGGAGCTAGCACTCCTGCCTGTTCGAACTTTTATACCCTGCCAACGCGGATGGTAATTGACCCTCGACAGATTTAAAGTGCATCCACCCCTCTAAGTGGCACCGGCATGCCGGTCACGAGTTCGCGACCATAGTTACTAGGCTACTGCGGTCACTCACGTGAGTGACCATTGGTTCCTGCATCTGCAGAGCTCAACGTCGTAAGTGAGTGAGTGAGGGATATTAACGTCACTCTGTTAAGCTACACGAGGGTTTTTGATGATGGACCTCGTCATTTTGAACCATGGTCAAGTGACGAGGACAGCACCTGAGCTGGCACCCCGTTTCCTAACTACCACACCATACCATCGGGAGGACGTTTGAGCTCTCGACAGATTTAACGTGCATCGCTTCCCTACCCGGCGGGTATTTAGTAGTACTGGGCTCGAACTCACGACATGCCTGCCATAATCCTATACCTTGACCACTTGGCTACCGCGACCACACTCAACGTCGTAAATGTACCAGCTTTCTACCACATGTACCAGAAGACACACATATTGTAAGCTAATTTTTTAAAGGCAGATACCTAGGAACATTCAAGAAGAAACTATTACACTTTGATCATGCAATGTATTTCCCAAGGGGGCTGTGGGGTGGTATTTAACAATTCAGATCTAGTACATTCCCCGAGAGCTGGTATCAGTTTTTAGTGTAACACCATATAGGTGAAATACCAATCGCTGCAGTGTAATTTTGAAGCCCAGTTCCCTCCCCAAAAGGAAAATCAGATTCAACTGATCTCTGACGATGCGAAATGGTAAAAGAAATTTAATTTTTTCGAAAGTACCCAAGCCAAATATGCCTTCTGGGTATCTTTAACATGCCGTATAATCATACGACATGGAGGCTGTCGATTATATAAATGTAATAAATATATAAACAAATAAAAACAATAGAATATATAGGAGGTTCAACTTATAATTGTTTTCGTTCTTAAGTCATTACGAAACTTAATTCATGATAAATTCATTCTGGTGCTAAGGGTTTCATGAATGCTAATATGTGTTAAAGTTTGCTTTACTTTTGAAGTTGACATTGCTTTAAGTCATTGCTTAAGAGATACTGAGCCGCTGATTAGCCCGGGGGAAGGATCTCGATGGCGCCCTTGATTTTGTTCCGTGGACGTCGCAGAATTTCCGTAGCACTTAAATAAAGTCAATAAAATGCACGTGTAGCGAAACATGCAACTCTAATCGGGTTGGCAGAGAAGAAGGCGCGCAGTTTCCTGCGCTGCAAGAGAGGGGAGAGAGGGGCATCATTAGCGGGCGCATTCGTTTTATTTGACAAACGATTGGAGGCTTGTTTGGGAAATTAATCTCGGCACCGGACATCGACACTTGACGTGGTCGATTGACACTTAAAGCACTCTTTTAATTACCCGTGAAGGAAAGGGGCTCTTTTAGCATTTCTTCGCCGCTGGATAAGTTCCTTTTCCGAGTCGAGGGATGCTTTACTGGATTTTTGTCGCTCGTCGAGACTGCCCTTCGAAACACATTGTAATTGACTGAAGGCATTCCGTGGGCGAATGCGCTATCATAACAGAAAGTTAAGAATTTTCCAGGGCAACCGTAATTTTTCCAAAACAAGCATGCCCCTAAAAAGGAGTTTTCAATAATACAAAAATAATAGTAACAGTTCTATCAAGTTTTATTTTTTGTATAACATGTACTAACATCTTTGAAATGATAATAATTTGGTCAAACATACAAATTATTATCACTCATCTCTTTATTTAACATCAAAAGTAAAAAATGCATTGTGGTAATCTGTAAAAATAAATTTTCTTTATACCTATTTTGATGTCATAATTGCAAGCAGAAAAGCATTCAATTGCACTTAGAGTTCAGTGTTATCGTAAAGTTCTACCAAAAATTAAATGTTCCTCTCAAATTTCTTTTTTTAAACATGTCGTGTCCCAGTCCTATCTTGGACTGGGTTCACATTGCCCGACACGTCTGGTGTGGAAGGAAACATATTATTACCAACGAAAGCCATAATTACAAATATTTAACAACACACAAATACAATTAACAAGTTACACTATAAGTAGAAACCCTAGAGTGATTATTCAATTCCCTAGATTAATCCTGATACACAGCTCTAACATTCAATTCTAACCTTTAAATCTAGTATTCCCACTAAATAATCTCAACTATCAGAACTGACAAAGGAGACGAACGCTTACTAACTTCAGGTCGATACTAACTATAATCCCTTTGATTATTTCAATGATTAACGATATCAATTACTATCTAATACGTGCTAAGCTCGCTGGAGAGATCCGTGGATTATACTTACTACCAAGTTTGGCAATTCCTTCTCCTTCTGCTTTCTTACTAAATCTAAACTTTATATAGCCGAATTCATTAGCATATCACTATCTCGTGTTTTTCCCGAGGAGGCTGTGAAATAGAATAATTGCTGGCCCCAAAGCTACCCAAGAGGGTTAATAGAAGATTGACGCGGATAGACCCGTCACAAACATTTTAACATATACGTAAAATAAAAGCACGGTTTACGCAAACCTAAAAAATCTTAAGAAGCCCTACCACACGATACAGGAATAGCAATCAGTTCACTTCAAATACCGCCAGGATATTTGAACTCAGTGCAGCAATGTCCAAAGGGAAAAAAAGCAGACTATTGATGTCCTTTTAAAGTAGCCTGAAGAGGTCTACATGAATATCATCTGCATCAAGCTTCCTGATCCAGGACGAACTGTTTGGCTTTCAATAACTTTTTTTTATAGGAAGATTTTTCAATTTATGTTTAAGACACCACTGTATTTCTATTTGTAGCTTACTGAAATATAGTCTATATAGTTTTATTTTACTCTAAAAGAGCCTATCTCTGGATGAAAGGTAGCTTGTCCAAAACATGTTCAGGTAAGGCTTCAAGCGAAGCCCTATTAACCATTTGTGTGTGTGTGTGTGTGAGTGCTGTTTTCTTATAAATGTGCTAAAAGTGCGGAATGAAATGCGCAGTTATTTTTTAAATACTAATAAGTAGTAATCTTTTACGAGAGATGATGAGGTATAACTTTCATTATCACTTTCAAAATCACTACTACACTCTTCATTATCACTTTCAAAATCACTACTACAGTCTTCATTATCACTTCTTATATTATCGTCACTTTCGGTTGAATTAGAACTTGCGATGGTACTTTTTGTAATTATCAGTATAATACTTGTTAAAGAAATGAAATTAATTTCTAATTCTTATAAAATAATGAAAATTTGTTTTACTACAAATAAATAAATAAAATACAGTGATTAGAAGTATTGTACTTGAGCCGTGGATGGTAGTACGGTAGAAAAAATGAGCCAATTTTTGAAGTGAAACCTCTTTAGGCGCGAGAATGAATGGGAAATTTGCCCAGTTTTGCGTTCGAGGGAAAAAGTGAACGAAAGTAGTGATTTCCCCCACCATCCCCCCAAATAAGCGCCATGGTGAGGAGATAGCGAGCGGGAGGAAAAGAGAGCGGGGGGACACCCTGTGACATGCGTCATATCCTTGAAAAAGTTGGACGATTGCTAAGGAGTGGGGAATCTTGATGTTTGGGCTAAAGGCGCTTAGGTATTAAAAATATTAAGTTGGTACACTTTCTACTCGTAACGAACTCACGTGGCGTATTTTCGTAGTTTTTATATAATAAACGCGCCCCAAAATATTACCATTATATGACTCTTCCCATTAGGAGAGTGTCCTGGGGCATTCTGTATATGTCACTAACGTTCGCGCCAGAATCACTACGGATAGCGTCTTGTAAGCAAACACAGTGACTTTTTTTTATATAATTTACTTAAAAAACTTTTTTGTAAACCTTATCTCTCGTTCTTATAGATCTGATTATGTTTAAAAAAAAAAAAAAATTAAGGTCAAAGCGTTATCTATTTTTTTTATATCGGCTCATTTTTTCTACCTTACAATCCAGGGCTCTACTGCATTACTGCTTACCACTGTGTTTTATTTTAATTATTATTAAATAAACCATAATTGAATGAAATTAATTAAAAATGCAATTGATATGAATACTACTGCTCTCAATTGATGCGAATATTATACCAAGCAACAGTAAGTGATAGCGTGTCTTCGCATTTTCGGTACAAAACAAGAGAAACGCGATCGCGCTTCGCAGACCTCAAACCGTTAAGAATGTCCAAGTGTTAAAGGAACACCTGAAATATCCTAAAAGAAGGAAGTGGGCAGTGTTAAGAAACAATTCCAAACTTTGGCAAATCGCCTGTTGTCTGAGATTATGAAGAAGTCTGTTTTTCATGCGAAAATATTTCACGTTCCTTACTTAGTCTCTCCCTCAAGAAAAATTGAATAGATCTGACAAATAAAGAGAGCATGGGGACTCGAATGAAGGAATTTTATATAATGATAGCTTATGAGTACCTCAATAAAAAGATTATTCTTTGGTAAGATTGTATATACACTGGTGTGCAAAAATTAAGGACGAAGTCGAAAAATTAGCATATCAGCTGAACGAAGAGGCAGAGCGGACAGAAAGACCAATCAGGAGATTAAGTGAGGTGATGTACGGTAGCACATGCGCAGATATGCAGGTAGACGTAATGGGGGAGTGTCTGAGTAGTAAAGCATGTTGTCGGTGTAAGATTAGTATTTCTGGCAGAGATTGCACACCGTATAGCAGTTAAAATCACACCGAGTTGCTGCCTCAGCGAGAAATGGCGAATAATCAATCTGTTAGACGATATCTGGATGCTCTTACCCGAGGTCGAATCATTGGGAAGTTGGAGGAAGGTCGCAGTGTGACAAGTGTGGCTGCAGAGTTCGGAATTGCTCACAGCATCGTTTCACGACTTTGGAGACAATTTCAAACTACAGGAACAGCTATCCGGGGGTTCAGTAGTGGTCGTCCACGAGGAACCACACCCGCAGATGACCGGTATATTGCCTTACAGGCCAGAAGAAACAGGCGGCAGACAGCGGGAGAAATCGCTAGACACACGACACAGGCGACTGGACGACCGATATCGCGTTTTACCGTGGCCAGAAGACTGCACGGTGGTGGTCTGTTTGCACGACGCCCTGTACGGTGTGTACCTCTAACGCCTGCCCATCGGAGAAGGCGTTCTCTGTGGTGCCGGGAAACACCGGAATTGGAGAGCAATGAATGGGGACGAGTACTCTTTACAGATGAGAGCAGATTCAGTCTGAGTAGCGATTCTCATCGCATACTCATCTGGAGAGAGCGGGGAAGCCGCAATCATCCCTCGAACATCATTGAAAGGGACATGTATGGAGGTGGCGGTGTTCTCGTTTGGGGAGGCACCATGCTTGGTAGTCGTACAGACCTTCACATCTTCGACGCAGGTTCAGTCAACGGGACCAGTTATTGTAACGAGATTCTTCTTCCATATGTGCGTCTTTTTAGAGGCGCTATGGGTCCGCAGTTCCTTTTCATGGACGGCAATGCACCATGTCATCACACAGTAGCTGCCGAACAGCTCTTAGAGAGTGAGGATATTGAACGTATGGATTGGCCGGCACGATCTCCGGATCTCAATCCCATCGAGCATGTATGGGATTTTCTAGGCAGACGCTTGGCAGCTCGTACCTTACCACCAGTAACGATTCCGGAGCTTCGATTGGCGCTGCAAGACGAATGGGCAGCAATGCCTCAACAACTCATTGACACCCTCATTCTCAGCATGGGCAGACGCTGTGAAACCTGCCAGCAGTCAGGGGATCATATCCCTACTAAAGACCGATATTTCTTCTGGACACCCATCACAGGGATGTTTCGGCCTTCAGTCGCATTGCGCTCCATGCTACTTTTTCAATAAAGCTTCTTTTTATCCCTCTGATTTCTCTTTTAGTAAGTGTTGCTTACATTACTCATGTCTTACGTATTGGGATCTTACGGTATTAAATGTGTTGATTTGGAATGCTTTTGTACAAAGTTATATTGAAAAAACCGTCTCGTCCTTAATTTTTGCACACCAGTGTATATATAATATATATATATATATATATATATATATATATGATGATGATTTTATTATTCTTAAGGTGCCATACTGGAATTCAAATTTATCTATATCTATATGTAGAAGTATTTTTTTAACTATATTTATCATAAAAGTAGTACTTAGTGACAGTGGCGCACACAAGGGGGGGGGGTCCTGGAGGTCCGGACACCCCCCAAAGCCCTTGAGTTTTTTTCGAGTGATGATAATCCTATATATATATATGTAACGTAAAATTTCATTAAGTACTTTTAATTAACAATTTATTTTATTAACTAATGCTAATTTTTATTCAATAATTTATTTTTTACTGTTTTTTTGTTAACAAAATCAGAAAAATAAATTAGTTGGAGGATTTTTGACCATGGACTCCCAACTCAAAAACATTTTGTGCGCTACTGGTTAGTGATAAATTAAATATATATTTTTATTTTAATAACTTTATCAAATATTGTATTGAAGCATGAATACCATTTCTATAGGTTCTCAGAGTAATTCATCTTGTAATAACAATAGCATTTTTAATTAGTTGTACAGTTAATCGATAGATGGCCCCACAGGGTAAATAAATTAATAATATATTTTATATGAAATTAATTGTATATGTCTGGGTTGTACTTTTATTTTCTATAAATTTTAAAACAATATTTAGAGTTTTTAAGTGTATATATATAGATTTAAAGTTATTTTATCATAACTAACTAATTTTATACATTACTGATATACTCCTTTCTGTCACGCGGGAAAAATGGTTATCGCTGTTCTCCCATGTTTCATCTAATTGCTTTTAGCATTGATTTTAAAATATACTAGTAATTATTATAGGCTATAATTTTATTGTTTTATATTAATAGATTGTGGTTTCATTTGTAATAGCTAAACATTCTCTTGACATTTCTTACTTTCCCTATTGCCCAAAGTATTGGCAAATGCAGGTGAAGGTTGGCTAGTCGCAAAACTTTGTTTAAACCTGCAATCCAGGTTCCTAAGGCCAGGAGTTTGCTATAGTACTACTGTGGCTAATATATTTTCACTATATTGACTATTATCTTAGGTTTATAACTATGTTTTGTATATATTTATGAATTATATATATATATATATATAATAGTTGATGTTTCTAAACTTTAGCTAAATTCGACAGTTTTAGTCTATCACTAATTTTTAACAAACTATCTTCATAGAGAAATACATTTAAATACAGACGTTTGATGTGTGTTTTTAGGTATAATAATTTCTTATTCTCTAAAGATTTAGTTGTAGTTTCAAATTTTGAAAAAACTGTATTTGGTACACTAATTTTAATGCTGCGTTTTTAAACTTTAAAAAGTTTACATGCCCTTGATTCTGTTGGACGAGATTCGTTAACAGTTTATAAAAAATTCAAGATTTCATGAAGTCTAGGAGTCTTCAATCCGTGATCCACTGAAGGTATTTGAGAGGCCCCTCGTTTGAATTTGAGGCAATTTAAAAAACAAAATTGCCTTGTCTGTTTTTTGTCTTTAAAAGCGCCCTTTTTTATGTTATTCTTGATAAATTTCAAGCATTACACCAATGTATTTGATATGCATTTGAAAAAATTCTGAAAATGACAAATTTTTCAAAAATTTCACTCTGTACCTCAGATAATTTTAAATATAAAATTGTGACGGTTCTATACGCGACCTTCAATTAACAAGTCCTTTTGGGTATTTTTTTGGGCCAGAAAAGTTTGCTATATATATTCCTAGTTCGCGAGTTAACGAGTTAGTGAATTGTGAGTGGATTGGAAGTGAAAAGATTAGTTAATAGAAAGTTAGAAAGTCAGAAGTTTAGCTAACAAGAGGTGACAAGATAGTTACAAGGTGAAGATTACCAGATTTGGTTTAAAAAGTCCTTATAAAATATTATACCCAGGAAGGGTTAAAGATAAGATGGATTGACCAGAAGACTGCCAAAGTTTAGGTACTGTCAACTTCATAGTACGTGGATATTTAAAATGTTAAAGTAGTTAGGCGGACATCAAATACATTGGCTCTGTGTAAAGTCATATCAAGGAGAAGAGCCGCATTTTTGAACATATTCTCCTCAAACGCGAATCTCGTCTCGTCTCTCTGTTGCTTGACTGAATTATCCTATTTAAAGTGTTATTTGTGTTTGAGTCGATTAGAGTGATAAATAAAATGATTGGAATCCATCATGTCGAACGATCCTTTAATTCTTTCCACACCTTTAGCTGGGTCACAGGGTAGAAGGGATTTGGGCTTGTTTCAAAGTAATTCTGACATACAGTAGAACATCGTTTATCTGAACGTTTATTATCCGGAGCGTCAAATATGCGAACCAAAGTCCGGATACGCTTTCGAACAGTGCAATAATCTACAGTTGTCCCGTGTGAGACCAAAAGTGACGGGAAACCCCAAGATCAGGGATATTTGGGGAATTTCAGTTGTGTGATTTGTTAAATATCTGCGTTGAATATTAGGTCAGTTTGTTTCCAAGTGAGGGGGTGTATACGTGCTTTTTTGCTGAGTTTTGTTGATGCACAAACCTGGATGGCATGCGATGCAGAAGACTGTGGATTTCAAATGCTAAATGATGACGAGATTGCGACTTACGTGCAACAAGAATCTGACCCTGTTGACGATGAAACGGAGGAAGACGAGGACAACAATAACGAAAGTAGCAAGGGTCCATCAAATGCTGACGCTTTTCTGCGTTAGAGACAGCTATAGAGTGGTACGAACAACAACCAGAGTGCTGTCTTACTCAACTACTGCTGCTCAAGAGAGTCAGAGACCTTACAGTGAAAAAACAAAGGTGTACATTGGTACAGCGAAAAATATAAGTGATAATTTTCCTCAATCAAGGCAAAATTGTGAAATTTTGCACCTATTTTGCTTTTTCTTCAAGCACGTTTCCTGTATGTCATAATTTTCAATATTTGTATAGTGTCCAGTATCACATACTGCATGGATCGCATTCGGTATTTGGTTATCCGAACAATCGCGTATCCGAATGGTGTCCGGTCCCAATTGATTCGGATAAACGGCGTTCTACTGTAGTATAAAATCTCAGAAATTTTCGGAATAAGGGTGGACTCTTATATTTAATAGATTTGGAAAGTATATTAGTTCGACTTCCATTTAACTTTTTTAAAACCGATATAACCGCAATTCATATATATACATATACACAAATCTATAAACACCATACTTCTCTTAGAATCAGTTGTAGTCTTGTAAAACAAATCTCTCTTTTTTTTATATAAATTTCCTAACAACAATATTTTTTTGAAAGTTATGTGGCTCACGGGTCACTGTGGATTGATTGATGTGGCCTGCGGATCAATGCGAACTTATTAATTTGGCCCTCAAGCATGAAAGTTTGAAGATCCTTACTGCAAACTAGACTGGAAAAAATATGTCTGAGAGAATGGATGCATCAACCGTATTATTTTTTCTTTTCTCTATGGAAGCTGAATCCTATCTCTATAAATTTACTTTATCCCCACCCCTTTTTAGCTATGTTTCTGCGATTTTTATTGTTTCACCGCTTCCCCCATCCAAAAAGTTATTGGGGCAGGAACAATCAGACTGAGGCAACCCAATGCGTTTGTTCCACTGCAGCTGATTTCCCTTCAACTTAGATTCACGTAATCCTCTGAAAGACCAGATCAGTCAGGGTATTCTTTCCAGGGCAGTGGTCCCAATCAGGTGGATTTCTCAACGTCTGAATTTCGTGTATTCTATTTTTAAGAAAGTTTTGGAACGCATCTAATCCAAAAACAAGTGATGGTCAAATTCGACCAAAGTTAAAGTAAAAAAAAAAAAAAAAAATGTGACTATATAACTATTTGAGGGACTGGATTCAGTATAATTTGCAAAAGAGCCCTTATCAACTGTAATGGAGGAAGGAAGATTGCTTTAAAGGGGCTGCTCTGCTTTTTGAAGATATACAACAAAGAAAAATTTCATTACTTCTCAACATTGATCTCAAATAATTTATGCTACCATAGGCTTGTAGCGATATAATCTATATAAGCCAGCAACAACCTTCGCATCATGGTGATCATTTGGTGTAGTGGTTAAGTTACTCGATTTCGGATCCAAAGATCCCGGGTTTTGTCCTGCTGGATAAGCGTGCCACGTCATTTGGTGACCTTAGCTGAACTAAGAAAAAAGCGAAACCTATACTGATTTGTCGTGGCGCCATCTACCCTCTAAAAAGAGCAACCCAGGGAAAAAAAACTCGTCAGATTAACGGGACGCAACTCATCCAACACACACACACACAAACTGACCGCTCTCATTAACAACAATATCCTTTATTCGCCTAACCAACTCACTGATAGGAGAGTGTGTAGAGATTTTATCTATATAAGCCAGTAAAAATCTCCGTGCCATGGTGATCATTTTGGTGTAGTGGTTAAGTTACTCGGTTTCGGATCCAAAAGACCCGGGTTCTGTCCTCCGGATAAGTGCGCCAATTCAGGCTCTTAGATTAGTATCAAAAGAATGATATAGTAGAAGGCATTAACCTTATCTACACATATAAAGGAAAAAAGCGACTCACTCATTACATCTCGGAAACTTGCAATTGGTAGACGTGTTACTTTCATGGAATAGAGATCCACTAAGAAAGGATTTTGAGAAAATTGACACCCTAGGGGTTTGCGATGAGTTTTAGTGTTGTTAAAGAAAAATATTTTCGTTTTTGAATTTTTGCTCCTCAGACCTGAAATTTGTTAGGCATGTTCCTTTTATAGAGTAGAGTTTTGCAAAAACTGACCTCTCTCTCTCCCCAAGCAAGGTCGGATTTTCTACGTATGGGCTTAATGGGCTGCAGCCCAGGGCACCCGTTCTCCGTTAAAGATGAACAGAAAAAGAAGTTTACGATTAAAATAGTAATAAAATAATTAACCAGTAAAAAGATACACACAAATCGAAAATAAAATACCCAAAATACCATTTCAAATTTATTTTCATTTTCGAGAGCAATAGAAACTTACTTTTGTTCTTCCGCCCTACCTCTGAGTACAAACATATTAGCACTATTTATGCAGCCATTTATTTTTGTGCAATAATAAGTTAACAGTTTCTAAGTGTGACATTTTTATGCAGTCCCTCTCCAGCGCATGGAAAAACTTTTCTGTAGTATTTCGATGAAGTTGTTTGTTATATGTAAGAATCTATGAAATTTTCGAATTTTTTTGTGTGTTTTTTATGCAGTTCATATCAACCGCACAAAATCAGGTTTTACTGTATATTTTTTCCTATTCAATTTCCTTGATTTATATATATATATATATATATATATATATAAATTCCACACATCCAATTAAGAGCTAGAATTAAGAGCTAGAATCTAAAGTAATAATGACTGTAATTTTTATTTAACCTGGTATGGTCTCTAAGATTCTCGCATACACATAATCTTTTCTGCTTCACCATTTCCGAATTAATTTCTTCTAAATAATCGTGAAAATTGCATTTTGGCTCATTGATGTGATTTTTAATAAAATTTCAATTGAAAATGGACAAATATAAATTAAATTTTAATTTTTTTAAATATCACAGTAATCATTAAACGCTTACATTTAAAACAAAAAGCCCGCTTCATACAAAAGTATGAAAGAAGTTCTGTTACATTTCCAACATCAATAACAAAAATATATCAATACTCTTTTTTTTCTACTTCCAGAGCACTTGGTATTTAGTATCTGATGACAATTTCAGGATTAACAGTGAATAAAAAATTTCTTTTCAAAGAGACATAGTTTCCGACAAAATAATAAAAATTCAATTTTTTTTAACTATTAAAATACCAAGAAAATGAAATGATGACGAATCATATTTGGAATTTGGTTTTATTTCTTTAAATTGTAAAGGAATTTACACAGAAATTCTGGCTAAAGAAAACACCAAATGAAAAGCGACATCTCAATATGAAGGTCCCCAAAGAATACTTTGAACGACTTTTGAAATTATCAAAAATTTGGCTCTTTGAGAGTTTTGCCACTGTTAATAAAAAGTATGAAAAGTCTTTTGAAGCTTCCTATTTAATTGCAAAAACTAAAAGCAATTGGAGAAAATCTAATATTTTTGCGGTATCCGACTGGTTGCGACAACTTTTTTTTGAAAAAAATGGCAATATGTGGATTTTTTTGTTGCTTTTAGATTTTTTTAGTACATTTTAAGAAAAATATGCTAAAATTAAGAAGAGTACAAGAAATTATTATAACTAAAATGGGTAAAAATTGACGAAAAAAAATAACATAAACGTGGTCCATTCTGTACCAAAGGTTTATGAACAAATTTTCAATTCTGATGTGTTGCTATGTTATTCATTGTCAAAATAACCTTCAAGATAAAAGATATTTTAATTTATACAAAACCTAGACCACTTTATCTCAGTTATATGAAATTTCATACAAAAAAAAAAAAACAGTGATTATATTCAAATAAGGGACCGTAAATTTTGCAATAAAACAGTGATTGATAAATCTGAAGGTTAAAACACTTCTACTGTAATACAGAACATACACAAAAGGTTTCAGTTAATTATTTTTAGCACTTTTTTAGCAATCACTGGCCCCGTTTGAGCATTTAAATTCAAACACAATTAAAGAAAAACGCGTATGACATCTGCTTAAAGTAATGACATTTGCTTTTACTAAAACACTTGTAGTTTTTGTTCTAATGAACGGAAAATGATTAACTTGGTATTTTTATAAAGCTAATAAGATGGCCTATAAAATAAAATCACAAAGACATTTTAGAGTAGTCGGATACTTTAAGATGTCCAAAATAGTTCAAACAAGTACAAGTAATAGACAAAAAGTACGTGGATGAAATCCGTAAAATTCCATAATCTGTTTCGAAGCGAGTTACGGAAATTAATGAAGATCAACACCAGCAGCTTAATTTTTTATTTCAGAAATGTACAAAATAAATTAGTCTTAATAAACCGCTTTAAATCCGGCAGGGATGACAGATGTCGTTTAAAATCAATCAAAATTTTGCTGTATAGGAAAGGCTCTATACATTTTTATAATAGACTAGAAAAAATTGTACTTATCTTTTTTCTCTCCTAACGTATAGAACGTCGTCGAGATTCGGTAAAGGAATTTTGTAAATTTCGTCGTGCTCAAAAACTGGTTCTTGTAAAAAGTAGAGAGGCCTACCTTTCCATTTTAATATTGTAATTCGACGTAATACTTCAACTATAGAACATAAAATTAACAAAATTCTAAAATACATTTAGCTAAGCCTAAAATGGTACAGTAAATTCGAAATCATATTTTATACAACAAGAAATCAAAAACACGCGCATACGTAAAAGGAGATGTCAGTCATTTGCTGGTAAGAAAATGTTTTTCTCTTGTATGAAGGCTGGAAAAACAGGAATGAGTTAGTGAGCGAAAACGTCACACTATTCAGCTACACGAGGGCTTTGGGCGACAAACCTCTTCATTTTGAAGCATGGTGAAGTGACGTAGACGACACCTGAGTTGGCATCCCTCCTCTCCAAACTTCCACACCACACCAACGAGAGGACGTTTGAGCCTTGACAGATTTAACGTGCATCAGTGGTACTAGGCTGGAACTCATGACATACCAGCCACGAGTCCGTTATCTTGACGCATTAGGCTACCACGGCCCCAAGCTGTGGACCCGCCCTGTAGGGTTTGATGCACGTAAAATCTGTTGAGACTCAAACATCCTCCCTTTTGTGTGGTGTGGTAGCTAGCAGAGGTGTCGTTCTCGTCACTTGAAATGGTTCAAAATGACGAGGTCCGTCATCATAGCCCTCGTGTGGCTGAATAGTGTAACTCGCTCACTCGCTTCGGCCACAAATAGGAATGAGAATTTCATTGAGAGAACAGTATTAAAATGTATTAACTGGCATGTATGCTTAATCACAGCATATTTTTATATCCTAAAAAAGAGAGTGTTACATTTCATTTCAGTTTTACACAGAACTAATAGCAAGCATAGATATTTCAATATCCTCAATACGCACTTGTACTTTATTCGGAGTGTCTTTAGATCATTAAGGGGACGCAATTAGGAAATAATCCAATTCATTCTGGAATTTTTCCGAGTAATCATCGCGAGAATTTTGGAAATATTCGTAAACAAATGAATGGTACATCCTTTCTGAGAATGATTTGAAAAACTTATGTATACGTTTATAACTTTTTTAAAATTTCTATAGGGCTGCGAATTGGAGTTTTTCCCTTGCAGACTTAGTACATTCCCGGAAGCTGATATCCTTTTTAGTGCGGCACCATATAGACGGATACCAATCACCGTAGGTAAAGTGACGCCCAGTTTCCTCCCTAGAGGGAGGCCCTGGGCTCTGACGATGCGAACCTGTAACTAGGATTTAATTTTACGAGAGCACTCAAGCCAAACAGGCCCTTTAGAGATCTTTTACATGCCGTATAATCATACGACATGACCGCTGACGATTTTCTGTATCACGAAAATCCACCGACATAGGTGGAGATCGAACCCGCAACCATAGGTGCAGAATGCCAGCGACATACCAACCACACCACTCAGCCGATGCGTTTATTAATAAAATTTCAAACAATGAACTTTGTTGTTAGACATTGTAGTATATAGGGAATATTTTTTCACAACCAATAAATTGTACCTGAAAACTTTTCAAAATAAAAATAAGAATGTATTCCTCTTGGAATGAGAGTTATAATAATGTTGTACCCCAAACCAACAAGAGAGCTTTTGGTGATGGACCTCTTAATTTTGAACCTGGTAACGCGAATGACACCTGCGCTGGCGCAATTTCTCCAAACTACAACACCATACCAACAGGAGGACATTGAGCGACATCAGGTTTAAAATGCATCGGCCTATCTACAGATCGGAAAAATTCGCGGAATTCTCACGGAAACATTTTTAAAAAATAAATTCATTGCTGACAAAAGAATTTTCTTTTTAGTTTGTTTTAAGTAATTTCGTACTCAAATTTTAAGGTGTAGAAACATAAACCTGAGTGTTGAAAATATTTTATTCTGTTGAGCATTTTACGGTCACTTGTTGTGGCCACGGTAGCCTAGTGGTCAATGTAACGTACTCGTAGCTGGAGTGTCCTGAGTTCGAGTGCAGTACCATTGAAAACCCACAGTTTAGAGGACCAATGCACGTTAAATCTGTCGACAGCTCAAACGTCCTCCCACATCCGTTGATGTAGTGTGGTATTTAGGAGAGAGGTGCTAGCTCAGGTGTCGTCCTCGTCACTTTACCATGGTTCGAAATGACGAGGTTCGTCACCAAAAGCCTTCGTGTAGCTGAACTGTCACTCACTCACTCACCCGGTCACCTGTTTTTTCCAGATGCAAGGTCCGCAGTAGCTAATGCATACCGTAAAATGTAATCACGGGGAAATGACAGAGTCGCCATCTGAACCGATGTTCCATAATATGATCTTCAATGGAAACAGGAATCGTCTAAGCAGTGGCGTAACGGAGTACATTTGGGCCCCCTAGAGCCCTGGTCTCCCCCGTGGTGCGGGGGTGTACGTTACGCCCCTGCGTCTGAGACATGTCCAGTTATGGGAGCTCCATTGCATTACCTTCATCTCGATGTCTAGTATGACATCTGATATAAGGAGCAGTGGCATTATGAATCATTAAAATTTGAATTCATTCTTTTGATATCTTCTCATAGAACGCGATAGCCAATGGTCAAGAACTTCTGGTTGGAGTGTCACTGGCTAGAGTCCAGGTGCCACTGTCGAAACCCTGTGTAGAAAGGGGCTGATGTACGCTTAATGTATGGATTTAAAAGTCCTCACGGTGACGTGATGCGGTAGTTAGGAGAGGCAAGCTCAGGTGTCATCCTCGTCACTTGATCGAGGTCCGTCATAATACCTCTCGTGATGCTTTATAGTGCGACGTTACTCTTACTCTCCCTTACTCATTTAGAGTGTTGGCTCCGGGGGCTAAGAGGTAGTGTGCTGGCTTTGTAAGCCCAGGGTTGTAGGTTCGACCCCCTAGGAGTCGATAGATTCTCTGGAGTGAGTGAGTGAATATTAACGTCACCCTTTTCAGCTACACAAGGGCTTTTGACGACGGACCTCGTAATTTTGAACCATAGTCAAGTGACGAGGACGACACCTGAGCTGGCACCCCCGTCTCCTAACTACCACACCAACGGGAGGACGTTTGAGCTCTCGGCAAATTTAACGTGCATCACTCTCCTACACGGCAGGTCTTTAATAGTACTGGACTCAAGCTCATGAGAACATGCCTGCCATGATCCGATACCTTGACCACTGCGGGCCACTTTGTAGTTTTAAGGCTCCAAGGACTCCTAAATTGCAAATTTTTCAATTTTTTTAAGAAGAATATATGTTAGAGCTTCAACATTTCTGACCATTTTAATATCAAAATTTTGTTGATACTGTAAAAACTTCCGAAGTTATTGAGAAATAACTAATGAAACTGAAACAAAAACCCTATCTCTTGTCTTTAACTTCATTTTTCTCAAAACAACAAATTTCAGCTTGCGCGCAGGATTTCTCAGAAACTATTTATGATATCAATTTGAAATTTCATTCACGTGTTCAAAATAAGACTCTTCATAACTTATACAACAATTTTCCAAAAAAAAATTTAATAAAATTTTTTAAATTTGAATTTGAATTTATTTTTTTAAAAAATTTTTCGTTATAATTGTATTTAAAAATTTTTTCCCCTCTAAATTTCTTAAAAGTTAGTATAAATTTGAAAGTAAACATTTTTATACCAAGTAAAATTAATTTTGTAAATTTTGATCAATTTTGTACTTCAGAATCCTGCGCGGTGTAAAATACTAATTTTCATATTTTTGAAAAATTGTCCAATTTATATTTTTTTTATAACTTTTAAATTTCTTTCTCAAATTCTCTGAAAATTTGAGAAGTAATGTAAATATATATGATTATCATGTGGTACAAATTTCAAATGATTGTTTTGTTTTATTGCTAAGTTACATTTGTTTAAAGAAGTTTTAAGAGAACATAAATAAGGCACATTGCACTGGATTCACGCGTCAAACATTTTATAAGTAAGCACCACGTGCCAGAATATTTCCCTTAGAAAGTGAAGTCTATATAAATCTTTTCTTTCATGCGAAGCTGATTGAAAAAAACGTTTTTCAAGTTTCCGGGGATCAGCTGAAGCAGATTGCAGCCTCAATGTTCCATTCGCAAATATTTGTTAATTTCATATGTTTAAATGTCTCTATAATTCTAATGGACATATATAGAGCTCTTACCTCTGTCAGAATATAGGTTGGACTAACAACTTCTCTTTCGACATTACAAGGACAGGACAAATACTACACTGAATAATTATTCATAAGTAAACAAAGCGACTTCAACACCGTTACAATTAAAGTTACAACACGCAACCATACCTCCGAACATGTTTGGTTTCCTGTGGTCTTATAGACTGATTATCTCCGTTTTTAAAATTTTGTTTGAATTGTTAATGAAATTGCTCAAGAAGATAGGAAGAAACACAGTGCAGTTAACATTTAGTAATAGATATTACAATTTTCGTTTTGTTTCTTTTTTCATCCAACCAAAAAAAGACAGTAAATTACATTAATATATATAACAATACATACTTCTATTTTTGAATATCTTTATATATCCTTTTAACAATTTTACAAGTCATATTTTTTTCTGACTGAATTATATTTTCTCAACTGTGAAGCAAAATAAACCAATTTCTTGTTTATTTTTATAAATTATGTGATTTTCAATTGAACAAGTATTTAAAAAATGCAAAGAAATTTGAAAACAAAGTTAGTAAAGCCACAAATACATAGTGTGCTTACATGATTTTTTTCTGGACAATACTTCGTGGTTACAGATGTGTTTGAAACTTTTCTTAGATATTTCGAAGGGAAATTGAAAGGGATATTTACGTAATGTATGTTATTCTGCAATGGATTTATCTTATTTTTTAACACTCTTTTATAAGCTTCGCTTGTAAGTAACGGAATCTCTTAACTCAATTTTCACCCACTTTAAAAGGTCAAATTAATTCGAAATTTTGCTCATTTGTCCAGGACCGATGACAATACAATAATTTAATAATTTTGTTCCATTGTCCTGATCAGGATCATCAAGATTAACGAGTTCCCTTTTTCAGATTCCCTCCTGCATCTGGCGACTGATTTCAGATCCCATTTCCAGATTTGGCGACAAAAAGATTAAGTTACAACTTAGTTCGGTTAACTACGAAAGGGTGTTTTTTGGGTTTTTTAAACTATAATTTATACTGATATCGAACATCGATATATGATTACATATTATATATACAGAATGTATAAAAATATCTTTAGTCTTGTTTTTATACAACCGTGTAAAGGAGATTCAAGGAAATTACGTTTTATTTTTCAGGCAAGTTTTAATGAAAACAAAGTGGTTATAGACAATATTTTATATATGCATATATATAGTTACGAATTTTGGATAAAATAGTGTAAATAATCTGTATTTGGATGTATAATGTATTTATATTAGTTTATGTTGTACTTATTTTATGTTAATTCTGTAATATTCAGAATCAACGCCGTCCCTTTCTTTATAATAGCGATTCAATAGGAACTTGGCGAAATACTGGCGATCGAGCCAAGTTGGCAGCATTTTTGGCGACCAATTGGGCTACTTTGGTTACCATTTGGGCGAGTTCGGGTCCCTCTGGATTCTTCTAGAAATTAGTGGAGAAATCCACTAATTTCACGAGCTATGACGCAAGCGCATCTTTCTCGAAGTTTCCACGACGGCTAAAAATAGAGCGATACTCGCCGTTACAGTCAGTCTGGTTTTGACTAGCGACTAGAAAACTTACCTTGACCGTGATTAGCTCAGCTGTGCTTGTGAATGACCTTTTACATACGTGTATTTTAGATACTGATAATTGTATCTGAGTGCTGTTGAAGGTGTGAAGACCCTCTGAGATTTATTGTGTGAATATTGCTGCTGCATCATGTATTTCAAGGATTGTTTTTGCAACAATAAATTATCATCGCTCTTAAATAACTGACTTGTGGTTTGCGACTGATTTGCATAAAATCCTCGAACCCCGATCAACATAACAATATATACAATTGAATTCCATGTGAATAAACGGAGGCAAACTCTGAATGGTAACTTTTTTATTTATAATCATAAAATAACACATTTTTTCCTCTAATAAAAATTATCTTTCTTTTCATTTTGCGGTGTCTCAATCGAACCACTTTCCCACAGAGTCGACACAAACACTTCGTCTAGCGCGAAGGCTCCCCCCCCCCCCGAAAAAAAAAAGGTAAACATATTTTAATTTCCTCCCTAGTTTTCAGAAAAGATCCAGCCAAAATTATGTTGCATCCATGATATCACATTCTTTTTCTGTCCCTTCTCTTATTAGTGCACATGTAACAAATTAATTACACGATTTATTCAACAAAAAAAATTATGTAATATAAAATATAATTTAGGTTTTTAACATAAAAAAATATTTATGTCACTAACTTTGCACGTGACATGGCCCTCCCTATTTCTTTATTTTCTGCTATTCGGAGATACTGAGTCGATGTATGAATTTCCAAAAGATTTATTTTGGGTTTTATCTCTCTATTATACTTTACGCTCATTTCAAGTTCAAGGTACAGATTCTGATAGTAATTGGAATCTCTCTATTGAGCCGACGGAAGCCGTTATGAAATTTACGTTTGCTAAATGAAAGGTACGAAGAGTCACTTGGGTTCAAGGGCCCATTCCCTAAGTTTTTGGAACTTAAATTCTCTCCCACTCCCCTGTTTTAAATTTCGATGAAAGATAATAACATACACTTTGATGATGAAGAATATTTGCATTTATACATCAGAATTTCAGGCTTAAATTTTTTTTATTACAAAAACTTCAGTTATCTCAACAAAAATAGTTATGTTAGACTACATCTAATCTAAATTTATCGTAGTTTAATTATGAATCCATTTTGACAATTTTGTGTTAAGAGCTCCGTCGAAAATTTGTTCCAGTGAGACACCGTCGCTGGATTGTAGTTGATATATCTCTACAGTTTCATATACAGTGGTGCAGTTTTGACACAGAATTCAGTTAAGTACATCGGTATATACTACTTGTAGATCATATACAAATATACAAAGTTCGCCTCACACAACATGCGGACGCGCGCGGTGGTGGCTCCATCTCTCGAACAAACACAGCAACTGTTCTATAAATAGTAGTGAACGAAGTTCCCTTATTTGGATGTTTTCTCCTGCTTCACGATAAATGGGACAAAAAAACAAAAAGACTAAACTTGAATTTAATTACTCGAGTTAATCATATTCTGTACTGTAAATTGATAATTATAATTTAATAATTCTATAAATTTTTTAAAATTTATATAAGTTAAATTTTGTCAAAGAAGATTCAGGTGAAAAAAATCTTAATCTAAGATTACAAAAATTTTATCTTCATTCTAGAGTTTAGTTTCACTATTTCATTCAAAAATTGATGTTTCAGCATACAAACCAGCCTTAGAAAATCAGGTGATCCGTCACATGAAAAACAGGAGTACAAATATTTAAGAACTTAAGATTAAATCTTCTTTATTTGAAACTGAATAAAAATATCCTCATGTTTATAAAAAGACAATATAAATGCCTAAGGGACGAAAATGCGAAAATAAAGATTGAGTATCCCTAAAATGAAAGGAAAGTAAAGGATCAAGTTCATACAAAAATTAGTTTTAGAATATATTTCTTATATTTTCCACGTATTTGAAAGATGTGTTTTAAATTTAACTTTCAATGACCTTATTTTGCGAAACCCGATTCCGAACCTAATGTTTATAAAACGATTTAAATTCTATTTTAAAACTTTTTTTTATAATAAATACATAGCATTTTAACTATTAAACAATACTTATAAAGCATTTACTTATTTCTATTTGGAAAAAAAAAGATTTATTTAAACTTTTTTCAAATCTAGCAATTTTTAAATTTATTTCGATTCTTTCAATTGGATTTGCGGGCTTAAAAAAAGAACTAGCTTTAAAAAATGAACGACCTTGACTTTGTATTTATATACAAAGATTGCAGTTTATGCTGTTAAAAAGTTGGTTTTTTGGAGAAAATGCTGAAATCATTTCCTTCTTGGACCACTCTGCAAGTTATTGCAGTCATGACTAGCTGTCAGCATGTCCATCTGACTTAAAAAAGTTCATTTTGGAAAACAAAAATCCTCTCTAGCCACCCGTTGAGCGAACGCATGTCGTTGCTAGTGCTGCGCATCACATAGAACCACGATTAGCAACTGTCTTCCATCGAGGAAAACAGAAAGTGAAATGAACAACAATTTCTTCTGTTGGGTCCCTCTCAGTGTTTTCTGTAGCAGACACACACACAACAAAACCTACTTTGGCCCGAGCACTCAGAGGAATCTGTCCAGCAGTTGTGACTAGAGTGCAAGTCGCGTTTTTATTTTTCTGTCGGCGAGAGAGGTCGCTCACAAGGGTCAAAGCAGCATCAGGTACGACCACCCCAAAATCGCTAACAGGTTCCAGGGAGCGATCCTTCGAACGCCATTCTGAGTGCTGCTGCTACTACTGCTTCTTTCAGACACTGAAAAAAAAAGAGATGCCATCAGTTTCCTTTTACATACACGAGACATACAGAATTGAAACAGTACAATTTTTTGTGGATTGAAAGTTTTCAACAGTTATTTCAAAAATACAGTAGAACGCCATTTATCCGAATCAATTGGGACTGGACACCGTTCGGATAACTGAAAATCGAATGCGATCCATGCAGTATATGAAACCGGACACTACACGAACATTGAAAATCATCCTATGCGGGAAACATGCTTGAAGAAAAAGCAAACTAAGCACCAAATATCACAATTTTCCCTTTATTGTGGAAAATAATCACTTATTTTTCGCTGTACCATTGTGCACCTTCGTTTTTTCGCTGCAAGGTTTCTAATTCTCTTGAGCAGCAGAAGTTGAGTAGGACAGCACTCTGGTAGTTGTTCGCATAGCTGTCTCTAACGCAAAAAAACGTGTCAACATTTGATGGGCCCTTGCTACTTTCGTTGTTGTTGTTGCCCTCGTCTTTATCCATTTCATCGTCGACAGGGCCGGATTCTTCTTGCACGGAAGTCACAATCTTGTAATCATTTAGCATTTGAAATCCACAGTCTTCTGTATTGCGTGCCAACCAGGTATCTACATCTTCTTCATCGCATTCTTGAAATCCTGGCATCGATTGGATAAAGTCGGTAATCTCCTCCCTGTGGTCGTCATTGAAGTCTTTTTCACCTTCTAATCGGCCTCACGCGAAACAACTGTTGAGGATTGCACTGTTCGAAAACATATCCGGACTTTGGTCCGGATAATAAACTTTTGAATAAACGACATTCTACTGTACATACCTTTCGGTAAGCTATGGACTTTAAATATAGTTAGGCAATTCCCAATCTTATAATGCCCAAACTTGCATTGGAAAAGTAAATACAAGGCTCTTTGGGATAATAACTAAAATTATTTCCATAAGTGAGATTTATCTATATATAAAGAATTGGACATCGTTAACTTCATCAAAGTACAACGAATTAAATGGGCAGGTCACGTTGTCATAGTGGACGAAAAGACCGCACCACTAAAAAAGTCTTCAATGCCCAACCAATTGGCACACGGGCAGGCCTAATATAAGATGGATTGATGACCTAGAAAAAGATCTCCTAGTTTTAAGGACTAAGAATTGGAGAACACTGCCAGGAAGAAGGCTAGCATGGAAAAGGCTTCTTGAGAAGGTCAAGGCCCTCCCCTCCCGGGTTGTCGAGCTACTGAGGAAGGAAGGAGATTTATGTAAGCCATTTAACACATCTAAGGTGATATTTGTTGAATTTTTATACCATAGCATTAAATATGGAAGACGCCTTTGGATTTTGCTGTTTTATCCATCAACAATATTGACATACAAAGATTTTCTACTTAAGAGATTAAAATAGGGAAAACAAATTAAATTGCGTATCATCCTTTGGTATTTCTTCACTCAACTGTATAGGAATTTCTTTAAGTTCTTCGCATGCATGGGAAAGGATAGGATTTTTGCACTTGGATAAAAAAATTTTGCGATCGTCAAAGTTTGAGTTAACTAGAAAATAACAAGTTGTTGTAGGATTTAAAAAAAAAAATTGCCGTGTTATAAAAATGTCTTCCAAGTAAACGAATAAAGAGAAAAAAGCATCCTCACCTTTTCCGAAGTTCTCTGCGACCGTGAGTCCTGACGTTCTGTGATTGCCCCCGAGAGTGGTTTCTTCGCTGCGCGTGTTGATCACTTTGGAGAGGGTGGCTGTGCACTTGAGGCGCATCTCCTCGTTCTCGTCCAAGTGCCGGGGCTGCACACGCAGGCGGAGGCCCAGGAGACCAGGTTGATTGCGGTACCTGATCACGTGCTCCTTTTCCACCTGACAGGGAGAAACACAGGACATCATACTGTTGCCATGATCGAAGAGAATTAAAAAATGCAGCAATAAATGTTCGCAACAACAGGCCCGTTGGTGTGGTGTGGTAGTTAGAAGAAAGGTAGGGGTGCCAGCCCAGTGTCGCCCTCGTCACTTGACCATGATTCAAAATGACGAGGTCCGTCACCAAAAGCTCCCCTGTAGCTGAACAGTGAGTGCCACGTTAATATTCACTCACTCATTCGTAAACAGCAGTATTAAATTTTTTTAGGAATGATTACAATTAAATGCAACAGAAATGCTTTGTTTGTTCTTTGGTGGAGTAAAAAGTGAATAATCATTCATTAATAAAAATTGTTAAATATTGATTTGTTACAATATACATGAAACTAAATGGCAAATAAACGCTGCAGAAATCATTCAAATGAACGGACGGAAACCGAACTGGAAACCAATTTATGTCTTTGGACTACAACATGCGCATTTAATGTTTGAACGCAAAGTTTTTCAAGGAACGGCTTAAGCCACCATAGAGATATGCTGATAAAAAAGTATCTGAATTGAAAGAGACATTAAACTAACATTTTTCATAGGTGCAATATCTTTTAAAATCAAATTTATTGTTGGTGAAAGCAAATTCTTATGCAACATGAGCAAAATCAAAAAGCCAATCAATACACTGGTAAATACAGAAAAATCCTCAAAGGTTACAATAAATTATTTCATTTGACTCTAAAAGAATTATCACACGAAACCGTATTTGGAGCATTTTTCCTTTCAATCAATCCTTTCGAACAATTTCCACCTAGTTATCATAGCAACGGCTTCGAACAGCTTTTTTCTAGTGAAATGAAAGAATTGTTTGAAATTGAGATTGCTCGAAATTTCAGCCAATGGGGTTCGCCGTCTCCCTATGTCATAAACAAGATAGCACCCTTGGCTTCGTCTGGTGCATCAGAAAAGGCGTATTATATTTTATTGGCGTATAATATTTTAAGCAGAATGGCATTCCATTTCTGTTTACGACCATCAACCAAAGCGCGAGCGGTATTAAAGAAATAATATTCCGAAGCTGAAAAAAATCGGCGAATAATTTTTCAATGTGAAGGTTTAGTGCGGCTGACTTCAGTGAGTGAGTGAGTGAATATTAACGTCCCACTGTTCAGCTACACGAGGGCTTTGCGGCTGACTTCAGAGGGTATCGTTTAACTTACGCTGCAACCCTTCACCTTCACATCTGCTAGAAAAATTTCTCAAAACGGTTGCTCGAAGTTGTTCGAGACATGCGCATTAGATAAGTCTTCAGACTAATTTTTCATGGGATTTAAATAAGAGTTGAAATCAGAGCTTGAATTTTTCTTTAAATTTCCAAAATAATAACTTAGCATGATTCAAAGGAATGAGTTTCCAACTGAACGATTACATACAGTCGTAATATATATGTCAATAAGAGAAGAAAAAAATTGGTTTGAGAAGAAAAATAATTTGTTTTCACATATACTTGAGGACTAAATAAAACCAAAGAAGCTTAAAATTAACCTGAAACACTGAGAAATAATTATAAAATTAATTCCATGTACTAGCTGAAAGTAGATCTCAAAAAGTATTGAGATAGCAAACGTAATTTTTTTTACAATTATAAAACATAAACAAAACAAACATTTTTTATGTTTATGTTTATTTTTTATATAAGTAGAATTTTTTATTATGTTTCTGAAAATGTTTCTTAATAATGTGTTGTACCTTCTTTCTTCATTCAGCCATTTAGGCATGGACTTCAATACCATTTCCACAAGAATTTCCTTTTATTTTTTCCCACTCTTATACGAGTAACTAATTCCTTTAGATACATTTTGTTCAAAATCTTAAACTAATTGATTCTACGTTCCAAATGGTCTTAAATAGGCTCCGATCTGGACTCTGTGCAAATAATCTGATAATTTGAGGACGGTTATACACACAGTTGAAAGTGTGGATTATGTTTTGAATAATTATCCTGAGAAAGTTTGAACATTTATAAAACCCCCCTTTTTGAGCAGTTTGTTCCAAATTTTGTTTCAGAATACAATAAGCAAATCCCCCTGTCATCACCAGAGGGTCAAGTGCGACCCCTTGAGAGGATAAGAATCGCTACAGAACTCATAAAACAAAACGTGCCGAAGGCGTTTCTTTGTCACTTTTATAAAAATTTTGAAAAAAATATCCTCGCAATAGAAGATCGTTTTTTTAAAATTTACAATAAACACATAAGGATGAGTTAGATGTAATACCTTTTGCACAAGGTTTTAAAAACAATTTAACTGATCTTTTGATTTTTTATGCACACACAATTGAAAAAAATACACTCTTATTATTTACAGGTTGACCAAATGTGACCTAATTCTATAGATACCTTTATCGCACGGTGTTTTTTTTTACTCAGAACATTTGTAACCCCGTGCACCACAAAGTATCTAACGGGGGGCTTACATAGATGTAAGCGTGAAGCATTCATCACAAAGGAAAGAAGGATTACAACACAAACATCCATGCCTTCTCCGGGATTCGAAATCATACCAGGCATTGCAGTCAGCAACACTAACCACTATACCGGATGGGCGACTGCCGCACGGTGTAAAGAATGAAGAAGCGAAACGAAATGTTCTTAGCGAATGAAACGAATGATTGTGCAGTATCCATAGAAATTGATCAGTCCATATTTTTCAACGAAGACACAATTTTGAATATAGTAATATTTAATAAGACTGAACTTGCCGTCATGCGGCCTACATTCTACAAAACAAGTTACACACTAACAATATTTACATTTTAGATACTGAGGCGCGCACAGCAGCGCCCTCGAGTGGCCAACGGTATTTGAAAACAGAAAGCAGTTACAAACAATATTCTATTTTTTTAAATGACGCTGATTTAAAAAAGCACCTTATATTGATAAAAGGTGAACTTCAAACACGTGAAAATTTTTTATCGAATATTTCTGAAACGAATGTTAGGGTTTGAGCAAAATTTGCAGCAAAAAATAAATTATAGTTTTAAAAAAACTGAAAAACATGCTTTTATACTGAATCGAACTAAATAGTAAACAAATATATTTGTCGCCAAATCTGAAAATGGTACATCGAAATGTCGCCAAATCTGATTGTCGTTATTCCTAACGATCCTGATAAGGACAATGAAACAAAATTTTGAAATTATTGTATTGTCATCGGTTCTTGACAAGTGTATAAAATTTCGAATTAATCCGATCTTTTAATTTGGGTAAAAGTCGAGTTCTAAGATTCCGTTACATACAAGTGAAACTTATAACAGCGTGTTAACACTATTTTCTACTTAATTCTGAAGAAGAAAAATTAATTTCATTAAGAGAAAGTTCTTTTCAGAAGTCAATTATCAACGTTCATTAAGTCGCTTAATTAACCCTCTAGCACAGTGATTCTAGCCTTTTTATTGTTGTGGAACATTTATAGCAATTTCAATATTTGCCGTCATACTAACAATAAAATAACTTTAAAAGAGTTTTACTTATCTGTAAGACACAATGTAAAATAGTTTATGAAAATAATTTTCAAGGTTAAATAAATTAATATGTATGACAAAAACGCAACAAAAAAACGTTTATTGAACAATTGATTACAATTTAATTATACGAATTCCGGATTTCATTTTTTTTTTATCTCAGAGTATAATTAATAATTTTAAAAAAAGTTGGTGACTTACTTGAAGAATTTGGGGGCCCACAAAAGTGCCACGACAGAGGGGTTTAGCATCTTTATTAAGTAATTAAAGGTCCTGCCCTTTTGTACAAATAGCTCTACAATCAAATCTAATTAGGCAGAAGAGTGAATGATTAGATTTCTCCCACTGAAAAAGCCAAAAGAAAGAAAGGGTGTACCTGCTTGTCGTTGAGGAACCACTGCAGCTCAGGCATCGGATGGGACTTGGCCGAAGAACAGTTCACGTCCAGCAAATCCCCGACGCGGTAGTGCGCCTTCCCGCCAGAAATCACGGGACCGTCACGTGCTATGACAGCTGAAACACAAATCGGCATTTTTCACTACCAAGACAAAGGAAAGGGAATACATATGTATTTCTTTTTTAACGATTACGTCATTTAAAGCAAAAACAATGGGGGTCGATTCATCACCAGAGGGTGCTGCGATCGTTTACCGATTGTAATGTGACTATCAAGTAAACAATAACAGCTAATCGTAATACACTAGTGGTTGTGTGCTAACTGTTGATTTTGCTGACATTCTATAGTTTTACAAGGGGTGATCAAATGAAAAGGTACGAAACGACACGGTGGGTACAAATATAGACTTTATTCAAAATATACACCATAGGCCTGAGCACAACGATCCCACTGATGAACAAGCCGCAGGATTCCTTGTTCCCAGAATTCCTGTGGCTGTGACGAGACCCAGTCCTTCACAGTGTCCTTGAGTACGTCGTCCGAGTTGAAGCGCTTTCCTTTCAGGTGTTTCTTCAGTGGACCAAACACATGGAAATCGCAGGGTGACATGTCCGGACTGTAGGACGGATGGTCCAACGTCTCCCATTGGAACTTGTCCAGTTCCATTTGTGTGACTCTGGAGACGTGTGGACGCGCGTTATCATGGAGCAGAACCACACCCTCCGTGAGCAGCCCCGGTCTTTTGTTCTTGATGGACCTGCGTAGGCGTCGGAGTGTCTCACAGTACACATCGGAGTTAATGCTTTTTCTGTGCTCGAGTAATTCTGGGCTCGCATTATTTGGACGCCGCTTTTTATAAGAGCCTTTGCTCTCTCCTGCGAATGCGGGCCCCCGCGCATGATCCGATCCCAGTCAGAGTCTCCAATGGCATCCCGAGATGTCTCGCTACATTCTCCCTTGGCGGAATATGCAAATATTTAACTGTTTCATTTTTATGTCGTTTCGTACCTTTTCATTTGATCACCCCTTGTATATTCTTTAAAAAAATTTTAGTGCTTTAAATATTTTAATTATATTTTCTAGTAAACCTATACATAGTTTTAGTTTACAGTATTAGATTCAAGCTCTGTTCATAGAATTCCTTTAAAAATTAAACGTCAAAATGTAAAACGACGGGGGAAGGTCTCGTGGTGTCAATTTTTTGGCGATTGGAATCGATCACCAAGCAATATAATTTAGCGATAGGAGTTCCGAAAATTTACAAATGTAATTAATTTTGCAATAAAAATAAAGAATTATTAATGGGAAATCAAGAAAATATTTATAAAGCTATTAATAATGCATAAAAATAGAAATTGCATTTTTTTCATTTAAAGGAAATAAAGGATTTCATTGATATGTGATAGTAAATGCAAATCCAAAAATTCCGCCAAAATACTCAGTCGAATCAAACACGTGGGAATTTGAGTGTTATGTCATGTGATTATGCCGTCAGACGAATCGAGTCCGTTACTCAATATAATTCGTCATTTTAAATGCTGAAAACTATAAATCTGTTCAAAACAACCCTTCTAAAAGCGTTTATTGTGTTGAATTTGGATTAAAAAAATCGAAAACGTCTCCTTAAAATATATTAACGAAAATCCCCCCCCCCCCGATTATGTGAACATAAAATTTTTTAAAAAAATAGATAAAAAACCGTTATTTTATTGTTTGATTATGGTCAAGGTAGGTGGCGACATACCTCGTCATTTTTAACCATGGTCAAGGAACGAGATCCACATCTAAGCTGGCATTCCCTCTCCTATCTTCCACACCACACCAACGGGAGGAGTTTGAGCTTCCATATATGTTACGTACATTGCCCCTCCCCCCTACGGCAGGTCTGAAGCGAAAATAAGCTCGAACACATGACACGGTGGCTACGAATTCGTTGCCTTGACTAGGCTGTCGCAGCAATAGGGCCAAGGTGGCAGAGAACATAATCACAAATTCGTGTCCTGCTTTATTTATGTCGATGTTTACTACAATTAAATTATCTATGTTTGTAAATGAAAAATAATGAAATAAACAATAATAATTCATTCCATTTTAAATTTTCCTTTTAATAAACGTTTGTAGTAGGTCCAAATCAAATATGAATATATATATTTTTATATGTGGCCCACGGGATCATAATGTTTTTCTAAAGAGGCCTGCAAGGTCATTTGGGTTCTCCAGTTCTCGCATAAGATACAATTTGGAATACAAAACCTCCCTTATTTAAAAGAAAGTGAAATTATAAGATTTATAAAAACAAAAGAAGTCCATTTCTAACATGTGAAATATAACTCCTCCCTCCAGAGCGTTGATTAGCTACGTTCGCTGTCAATCGATGGCGCGTGAGGTAAGGTTAGAATCGTTACGACTGTCGCCGAGTCAACACAGACGTCGGCGGTTGCCCGGGAGATAAACGTCCGATAAAACGACTTCGGTGCTGGCCGAAAACATGGACATCTCTCCAGCCCACAGAAACAATAATTATCGATTTTTTTGGGACAAACAATGAATCACCCATTGGAATGAGACCCAAATCTATTCCAAAACAGATTCTTCGCACACGTGTGGAATTATCATGTCTATTTTCAGAGGTAACGCGGATAGAAACAATAAGTGGGACAATCTTCGCCTTCGATCCAAATGGGGAACACGTTTTCAAAGCAGGGCTTTGATTCGGAATTGAACCGAAAACCGGAAAAAAGCCGTTATTTTTGTCGGAACAAAAGCCGGAACTGAACCGAAAAAGATATCGGTTCATTTCGTTTCGATATATTTTCAGTCATTTTGTTACTATAATCAAGTGCTTCTCAAACTTTCAATATTTGCGACCCATTCTTAAACGATAATTTTCATCACCCTCCCCCTTCCTTAAAATAACAATATATTGAATTCAATAATACTATACTTTGACGCTAAAGCTACAATAGGACTTTAACCTTTTAAGTCCCATCGGCGTATATAAAACTCTCACTCACCCACAGCGTTAATTGCCCCGGACGTATATATACGTCTTTCTGAAGTACAATCTTTTCTGTGCACTGCTATGAATAAAATTATTCCGAAGACTTTGGAATGCATGGAAAATGATGGCACTGGGAAGCAAATCGTGCAACTTTTTATCAGCAGTTAAGGGATTAATTATAAATCATACAAATTACTAAGATAAGTGTTAATTTTTGCATATAATTTTATATATGACAAGCCCATGAGGTCACTGGGAATTATTAAACTCGCTCAGATAGTATTGTTAAATTAATTATGAAATACATTGTGCAGTACTGATACATTTACAAGTGTATTGTATCAGTGTAAATGTGTATTTTATTTTTCATTACGTCAGAATGTATTTCGTTAGTTTACTTTCAGTATATTAATATTTTTTTAAATAATTATTTGCTTACGACTTTCAATATGCTCACGCCCCCCTAGGGGGCACTCCCCACAGTTTGAGAAACGCTGCTGTAGTCAGCTTATCAATATTTTCTAATTTAACGTGAACCATTTAATTATCATCGTCACATGTACATTAGTTCTCGATTTCCTGTTTTGATGTTCACTAGTACCTTTCTATTTCAGTTTCGCATGAGTGAGTGAGTAAATATTAACGTCGCACTGTTCAGCTGCACGAGGGTTTTTGGCGACGGACCTCGTAGTTTTGAACCATAGTTAAGGGACGAGGACGACACCTGAGCAGGCATCCCCTATCCCAATGCTCCCTATTCAATGCTCGTCATTCCTGCTCACCTCTCGTACAGTACATGTTGGTTAATTGTATCAATTCACATAGTGTACCAATTAAAAAAAAGAATAAAATCTTCTAAATTTTCATAGAATTACATTTTTTTGCTTATGTATTTTCAGTGCAAATAAGAATATACATAAAATTATTCATTTGGAGCTGAACCGTGAAAGTTTTTTTTAGTTCAGGAACGAAAATAAATTACGGTTAGAAGCTTCTGTTTCCAACAGACAACTGCATCAATTTCCATATATGAGGGCTATTTTTTAAGTAAGGTCCGTTTGTTTTTTAAAAAATAAAGACAGTATTTATTTCAAAAAACCTTTATTTTAGGATTGTACATAAGTTTGCCAATTTTTCTGCAGAGTTGCCGAATTTATTAATACACTTGTTATACCTTAGAACTAAGTTTTGAAAATCCTCTTCAAGGTAGTCAGCCACCTGGTCGGACAGTCAACAGTTCACTGCCGCTTTCACTTCTTAACGGCGTGGAATGCTGTCAAAAGGTGTTTTGCTCCTCCACGATAACCACGATAGCCTGACACTTCACGAACGACTCGAGACGTAATCGAATCTTTTGGCTAGGAGGTTTTGGACCATACACCATACAGCCCCGATCCTGCTCCTCTAACGATTTTCCCCTTTTCCGGAAACTCAAACACAGTCTTGGTGGGAAGCGCTTCAGTGACAACGAAGAAGTGAAAGCTCTTGGCTGTCCGACCAGGCGGCAGACTTCTTTGAAGAGGATTTTCAAAACTTAATTCTAAGGAATGACAAGTGCATTAAGAAACTCAGCAACTATGTAGAAAGATAGGCAAACGTATGTACAATCCAAAAATAAAGGTTTTTTGAAACAAAATATTGTTGTTAATTTTTAAACAACAAACGGACCCTTTTTACTTTAAAAACAGCCCTCGTAGAACTGCGATGTTGTAGCATGGATCCCGGTATTATATAGCATTCTCAAAGTTTCAGAAAAATATAAAATTCATCATTTGGACAAGGAAATGTTTAGAATAGAAAACATTGAACTCATTTTAAAGCAAAAAATACGAATAAGATAAAATTCAGTAAAATACGCTACATTTAAAGGAAACAGCCATTAGGATATAACATTTTTTTAATCGTAAAATGGGTTCCGATTTTGGGTCATGTTCTTTGACATAATTCGAAGACAGCATTAAAAAGAAAAGTCATTCATCCCTTCGATGTAACTCTCGGAACATTTAATTATTACATTAAATCTATTTGTTTTGTTAATGGAGTAGATTTTCATTACTTGTTGATCAAGTAATAAAACTTAAATGAATGTCTTTCTTATGTGTATTTAAATTATTATATTTAGTAAGAATATCATTCGGGACTGACTGTAAAGGAAAAAGAAACACGCGTATATTTTAACAGAATTCTAAAAATTCTATTTGAAAGTTCTACTTGTTAAAATAAAACCTAGACGGAATTGGAAACTATTAATTATTTGGTTACAAAATGCGTATCAACAATTTATAAAAAGAGAGAACACAAATAATTTTTAATGAAATTTAATTATTGCTATGAAATTACAAATTAAGGTTCTCCCGAGTGCAATTCTTTTCCTTATTGAAAAAATAAATACCAAAATGTTTCATAAAATCAAATTCAAAATTATTTTACACCTTGCTCCAATTGCAATTTGGCGACTCGTGTTACATTTTATAGCAAATTTATATTAATTTAAACAGCTTTCTTTCTAAATTGGAACAAAAAAGAAAAGGTTATCGTCCTTTTAAAATGAAATCAAGAGGATTCTTAACAATATTCAGTATCAGCTTTACCAAATTTTAGTCACATAAATCGTTAACTAAGAGATTTACTGCTGCTAAAATAGGTAAAATAATTCTTTTTTAAGCAAATCATTTCTTTTCCTCTTTTGAGTTTTCAATTCTTCACGTTGCGCTCATTTAGTTTCAAATGTTGTTGTTATTTCTAATGCCACCTGCCTGACGGTGTCAGATCGAGGCCCACGAAATTCATCGTGGCAAGGGGCAAGGTGTACGCCTGTCGTTTAGCTTTGAGCACCATGCAGGTGACAGTATGATTTAGCTCGGGCCTTACACGGTAGATAGCGACACCACCTATCTCCACCTCTACAATTTCGGCATGGAACTGGAGGGGATGGAACTCTTCTCCAACCCCCTGCCCCCGTAGTTTCTTCTCTGCGACCGCCCACAAGACTTTCGGACCCACTGAGTTAACGAGCACGTACACCGTGTGTACTCGGAGGGTATTTCGTGACATCGGGCATCGAACCCAGGCCCTCCGGTCTGGAGTGAGTGAGTAAATATTAACGTCCCACTGTTCAGCTACACGAGGGCTTTTGGGAACGGTCCGCGTCATTTTGAACCATGGTCAAGTGACGCGGACGACACCTGAGCTGGCACCCCCTCTCCTAACTACCACACCACACCAACGGGAGGACGTTTGAGCTCTCGACAGATTTAACGTGCATCGCTCCTCTACACGGTGGGTCTTCAGTGGTACTGGGATCGAACTCATCTCATGCAAGTCACGATCCGATACCTAGACCACTTGGCTACCGCAGCCACCCTCCAGTCTGGAATCCGATGCTCTAACCACTAGGCTACCCACGGCGCCATTTCAAATGTAATGTATAATTTAGGATGAACTTACAATACTGAAATTATCTTTCTTATTCAAACTGAAAAAAAAAACCGAAGAGAAAAAAGCAATTATAAAATAAACCTATAAAGAGAAAGGATTAGGTCTCGCTACAACGGAAATACCACACTTACTGAAAGGATTAGGGGGCGATGCTAGTTCCGGGTCTCTGTCTCCCACAATGAGTTCCTCGCTGGTGGTGGAGTAGGTCTGAGAGACGGTGGCTGTGCAACGGAGGGTGACGGCTCCACCCTGGTGCAAGTCGGTGGGGCGTACTCGGAACACAAGTCCTAGAGAAGAGGTGCTCAGTCCATCTAGATGGTCTTCGACGGCGTGTACTCGTTCCATGCCCATATCCGCCTGTGTGAGATATATGAATTAAAACAAGTATTTATGAGGAAAAGGTTTAAAGTCATTTTGTTATCTTCTGATACGAGTCATAGAGGAAAAATATCCACTGGTACGCTCACTCTTTAAACATTGAATTAAACTGTTGAAACAAAGAATCTAGACTATAGGTTCCTAAACGTGTTTGTCTCATAGACCCCTTGCCATGTTTTTTTTTTCGGTTTAAGGTAGACCCCTGATTAATTAATATTGAATTTTTGAAAATGTACCAATTTAAATGCTTTTTTGACAGCTGGTATTTCTACTCCTACTTTAAAAGAATTAAAATTCTAACTGTAATGAAGTATACTGTTTAAAATTTAAAAAACACATGTTTATTAATTAGACAAAATAAGTTAATTAATAAATAAAACTGTTAAATAAACAAACTAAACAAGAAACAGATGATTTAAATGGAAGGTATGAATCTCTAGAACTACAATATCAAATTTTCACCATTTGGTATCAACCTTGTCTGGTTTAACCTTAAATTTCCTATGTTATAGTGTCCAGTTTTCTCCCCCTTTTTTGTTTTGAAGATTGGCAACCGTGCTGAAACTCCTTCACACTAGGAAAAGCAATGGAAAACTTCCTCTTGATATTCCATAAATCGGGATAAATAACAATGTTGACTTTTTAAAGCCCAAAATTTACTGGCATCCATTTCTAAACTTTACGATCTTCATTAGTGCTTATTACGATCAGTTCCTATTATAATGCGAGATTTTTTTTTCAATATGACCATATGAATTCATTGCCTACAGTGGTTTTGCCATATTCAAAGCATTCTCAAACCTGGTTTCAAAATTTGAATAAAAGGCATTTAAATGTTGAACATAGGTTAAAACGTTCTGACCGATTGTGTGTGACAAATTTAGAAAATTCGAGACCTCCAGTATTATACTTCTTTAGCTTAACACAGGAAAGGTAAGCTAAAATGGTTCTTACTTTAATAAATTTTATATGCTGTCACCTTGTAAATGCAAATTAACTTCATTGAATTTAGTAAATAAATCTGTTAATTAGGTAAAATTTGGTTTCCACTTTATTATAATTTTTTTCAAAGTCACAGTCTGGTTTAAGGAGAAACACTATCATGCCCCCCCCAATTTATTTTTGGCTGACGCAGACCCTTTGGAGGTTATCATAGACCCCTGGGAGTCTATATAGACCACTACGGGAATCACTGATCGAGACGTTGATGGATACAATTGAAATCATTTCATATTTAAAAGGCTACAATACTGCAAATATCCATTAATTAAACATCCAATGCATGTCGACGTTCCCTTTATTGCCGTGAGCAGGACATATTTCAGTAGTTATTTTATATACAGAAGAGTGTACCTCCTTTCCATTGATGTACCACTTGAGAGCCGCTGCAGGCTTGGAGGGCCCCGACCTACACGTGACGTTGACCACGTCTCCGACTTCGTACCGGGGCTGACTTCCAAGAATCTTGGGATCCTCGTCGGGAAGTACTGCAAGGAAAACAAGAGTCGAAATGAAGTGATATCGAATGAAATGACGACTTTCTTTTTTCACAATTCCTACTATTAATTCACACTCTCAGTATATATATACTTGTATATATTTATATAGAGAAATATATCTTGTGTTAAAAATTTCAATCGTTAATAAAATACTTTTTATTTTCCCCCTCAGGTTCAAATATACATTTTAAACGTGTAGTGGATGACACGTGATGTTAATAAAGTTTTTTCAAATATTAATTCATTAATTAAATTTTATTTTTAAAAATTTTAAATTTATTCTGCATTATTTCTGATGAAGTTCGAACAAACCGCAACAGATGACGCCAGTAAGTTTTTCTAACAAATTTTTCTTGGGTTCAAATACTTATTTTTTTTCCATCCACTAAGTTCAAATCCATTTTTTTAAAACTTTTAGGTGATGACACTTGATGTAAGAAGTTTGTTTCAAATATTAATTCATTAATTAAATTTAATTAACTAAAATAAAATGTTTCGTTGTAGACCAAAGTAGGAATATACTTAAAAATTTTTTTGATATTACTTTTGTTGTACTGTACTTACCAAGTAATTTTCGTTGGAATTTATAAACCCAATTGATGAAATATTACTGTTCAAATCCGTAAATATTTATTATCAGTAACACATGGGTAATATGGAATAACACATAGATGGTAAAAACAAAAAGGTTTTGCACGAGGTTTCAATTGTGTATACCGGGTAACCCAAAAATACGCGTTAATACTTAAAAATACAATTATTTACTGAATAATGTAGATAGAGAAGTAAAAATTTATAGACATGCTTTAAAAGACGCGGGGTTTTATTGAAACAAGCTCTCAATACAAGCTTTAATTCCCGTGAGCAGACCTCCCCATGCATAGATGAACGTGCTCAAATCTTCGCGAACTGTTCCAGCACTTGAGTCTATATTCTCACTACTAGGTCAGTCGTCTAAGCCAGTGTTTCTTAAACTAGGGTTGGCGTAACTTGCAGCTGGGGTCACCAAACATTTTAAGATTTTTGATACAATTTTGCACATTAAATAACTTGTTCGTCATCAACAAATAGTTTAACTCATTCTATCTGAAATAAAATCAAGATAAAAAAGTACATACAGTAGAAAGTCATTTATCCAAATTAATTGGGACCGGACACCGTTCGGATACGCGATTGTTCGGATAACCGAAAACCGAATGCGATCCATGCAGTACATAATACTGGACACTATACAAATATTAAAAATCATCCCATGTGGGAAACGTGCTTGAAGAGAAAAAAAATAGGTGCAAAACGTCACAATTTTACCTTGATTGTGGAAAATAATCATTTATTTCAGCAGGTATTGATCACATGGTTGAATAGGACAACACTCTGATTATTGTTCGTACCACTCCATAGCTGTCTCTAACGCAGAAACGTGTCAGCATTTGATGGACTCATGCAACTTTCGTTGTTGTTGTTGCCCTAGTCTTCATCCATTTAATCGTCGACAGGGTCAGATTCTTCATGCACGGATGTCACAGTCTCGTCATCATTTAGCATTTGAAATCCACAGTCTTCTGCTTCGCACGCTATCCAGGTTTCTATATCAACACAACTGAACAAAAGAGCACTTAACCCCTCACTTGGAAACAAACTGACCCAATATTCCGCGCAGATGTTTACCGAATCACACAACTGAAATTCCCCAAATATACCTCACCTTGGGTTTTCCCTTCACTTTTGGCCTCACAGGAAACCAATGTTGAGCACTGCACTGTTCGGTTATATATGCACTGTTTGGTTCGGATATATGACGCTCCGGATAATAAACGTTCGGATAAACGACGTTCTACTGTACAACGAAGAATTTTTGATGTGTAACATCTTTACTCTCGGTTGCTGGATATTTGTTGGAGTGATTTCGTGAAAATGGACGGAAATGCGTAACAGGAAGTCGGGGAAGCGCGCTCTGTTTGATTTGACCAACCGGCACGATTGGCGGCGTCTTTTCCGTACGCTCCCATTAAGTTCTGTTTTTTCTCCTTCATTCATATCCCCCGTCCTCGATAGGTCTAAGCCGTGGGATTGTTTTCTCACTTTAGGGTCAGAGAAGAAGCCAAGTCCTTTAGCTGGATCTTGTAAAGACATAACCATGTGGGGTTCAACTCTAGTAGTCATATAGCGGCCAGTCTTTTTTTATGTTGTTACATGTAGCATTTCAAAATATTAAAATTCAAAAACTCGGTTTCATTTTCTTGACTCTAAATCTCCTTCTCGCACATACCAGCAAGAATTATTAGACTTCATCCAGGATAAACTTGCGATTCTTACGCTCAATTGTCAAAGTCTCAGGGATCGTTGTGTATGAAATCTGAGGTTATATTAATATGTGTACACTATATTAATAATTAAATAAACTGTTAAGCGTCTGACAAAGTTCATTATTCTTAAAAAAAATGATGTAAATTCCTGGCATGTCACGTGACCTTCCGGCAGCTACAGATAAACAAGTGGCGAGGTCTTCATTTGAAGGTGCGCGGGTCTCGCACACTAAAAAGAGTCAGTTTACTCGTGAAAGAACCAGTCTTACATAACCTTCTGTCCAAACTTGTCAACGTCTGGGACATGGAACTCGCCTGTTGGTTCCATTTACAACCGCTGAGCGGCGTGCCCATTACAATCAGCTTCTCCATGCACTATCAGCTTGTCGGCAGTTACTCGTTTGAATACAAATTCCTTCTATTTCCTTGGGAAACGTAGTGCAAATGACGACTTCCAGCAGGATTAGTGTTCACGAAACTTTCCGTTCAGCACTATCTGCCAGAAGACTGCTCGGAGGGATCTCTCAGAACGTCAGGAAATCCCTGCAGCATCTTTATCAGACTTGCCAGATGATTTCATGTCTTAACTTTAAACACCTGTTATAGTACAACCGTTAAGTAAAATGTTTTCTGTCCCATTAATGTGTTGCCGTTTCTGTTCTTTTTCTCTTTTTTTGCAACATAGCTCGCAAGTACGTTATTTACAACCCGAGTCGTCTTTGTGACTTCTAAACACCCTGAAAGTTTGTCCATCTGGTAGCGAATCACTCTGCATATAGTTAGTGAACTTAACTCTTACAGTAGAAATTAGCAAATTTCTTTTTCCTCACTACTATCAGTTTGTTTTTGTTAGTGAAAACTTAAGAAGCCACACTAGGCTTTTTGGCGATGAACCTTTCTGAACCACGGCCCAGAAGAGAAAGTGACATTTTAGCTGGTATTTCAATCTTCGAACCCTTTGGATTTTGAGCTTCGATAGATTTAGCGAGTATAAGCCCCTTTACATGGTGAGTCTTTAGACCTTGACTTGAACCTTCATTGACTCAAACTTACGATGATTTCCCCCCCTTCTTTGAACGAGCGTTTGAACATGAATGTGATATTAATTTACTTCTAAGTTAAATTTATGGCTGAAAATATATATCACGCATATTGCATATATATATGTTTAAAATCGAATTTTATTGATAAAACAAATATTCTTCTATGCTAACAAAAATTCCTGTAACGGTATCCAAGAATGATCCAGCGAGCCTAAAATATCAAATGCTACCAAAATAGCATCTAAGAAACAATGGCTTTTGTGAACCTTTTTAGTGAACCTAAATAACTCTGAATAGCTACAAACAAACCACTGGAGATAGAGAAAAACAGCTTCTCGATATAGTTTCAAGATCTGCACGGAAAAAGTCGGTTAAGAAGTACAGTTCCACTCCCACCCCCCTCCGAGTAAAGCTGTTTAACTTCTCTACTGGGGAAGCTCCGAAAAAGAACAGTTGCCACTGAATTTTTAAGATTCCTTTTATTCATGAATGCAGCGACTGACTTAAAGAGGGACAGCCAGAATATTATTCTCATAGCTATCACTCGGCTCGGAGAAAGATTTCAAAAGTTAAGAAGTCCTCCCAATTCATTCATATATAGAGGTTTCTTTTCTTTTTTTTTGCGTCGAAAAAGTGAAAATGTTCTGTTTGTGGAAAATTTTTGACGGTTTAGGTACACAAGAGAAGGTGGATATCCTTTTCAGAATTACAAAAAGGTATAACTATCGATGAAGAAGGATCGCAGCACTTTTTCACTTCGCTTTTCCATCTCCCATTTTTTGTCCATAACTTTTCAGGCTTAGCTTTCTATCCCTTTTTCAAACAAATATTTCGGGAAAAATTGTGTGGAAGTCACTTCTCTTTGAAATGAAGAAGGCGAAAGGATTGTATTGAGTGCTATCAGGGAACATTGAGTTTGAAATATTTTATGGCGTGTTTTAATGCATCAATTATGAAAAATAACAGTACTATTGACGATGGAATTGAATTAGAATCACGGTCAATTGACGAGGATCATACCTTTTTTGGTAACCCATCTCCAAATTTCCATATTATGTCGACGTAAGGACCTCTATAGACTCTACGTGCATAAATCCTTCTAGTAGCACTAAAATTTGAACCCCCAATGCAGCAACAACGTCAGCCACGAGTTTACGACCACGACGACTTGGTTACCAAGGCTACATAATGTATTTTCAAGTAACATTCGAAGTAATGGATTTCCATCCTCATTTTGCCTTGACCATGGGTAGGCGTACTTTTCCAGGGTACGGGCTACTTCTAATGATTTTAAGGTGTTGCGGTCCACCCAGTGGCGTAGGTATGGCCATTCTGTATAGAATCGTTTATTTTCTTTTCTTAACACTTGCTTTTAGCATTGTAGCCTTCTTCAAACTATGGCAGATAACTATTTTTGTCACAAAACGTAAGTAACACAATATTATCAAGTGAAATGCTTGAACAACTATCAGCGATTGCTAGACAGTGGAGCGGGGACGTATTCAATGCAGTGAGCAGAGAACATACGTAAAGTGATGAATCTGAAACCGATGTATGCACTTAATTTGTTGACAGCCGAGTCCAGCACCGAATCAACCAATCATAATATCAACACGAGAACTCAAATCCGTGGAAGCACTGGGTGTGTGATGGTGTCTCAACAGTCAATCCCGCGGGAAAAGCTCATCCTTAAGATTCAGTTGGCGTATGGTGAAAAATTCATTTCTATACGGCTGGCATCGCAGTGATTGCGTTTTCCTCTACAGGGGCAGTGAACATGTTAAGCATCATTATTCGCTTATAATGAATGTCGTCTACACATTCATCGAATCATTTAGCTTAAATAAACACAGTCGCATCCATTGTGAAAATCCAATTCACCAGTCTGGCAAACATGTTTCTTTTAGCATGCGCAACTTAGGTCTTAGTAAAAGCGGTCACCCCAGAATGTCTTGGCGGTCCACCGGTCGATCGCGATCGACTTAATACCATTTTTGTCTCTGATTAATCTCTGAGTTTACTTTACTACGTTGTTTATAATACGAAAACCTCTCCTTGATATATACGCAAATGAGTTACACCATTTTAGAAATATAGTGAATCGTAAGGAAGGAGGTCTTTTGAATGAAAACGAAAAATAGGAGAAAATGTTACCAAGAAATCTTTGTCAGAATTATAGAAGTATTATTGAGTTCAGAGCAGGGTCTCTTTCCCGGGAACCCGATATTCCGAGAAATCACAAGATTTTCGTATTTGTTGCGTTCCCGGGAATGACAAGGGGCTGAAACAGAGAATATTTGGGCCCCCTTCCCTGCAAAATCAAGTTTTGGGTCACCAAGTTGGATTTTACAAGGGGTAGATACTTGGCAGCAGTTAGGCTTTGGGCCCTCCGCTGTGCGGGGGTGTACGTTACGCCACTGCTGGAAATTCCTTGATTGAAGAATGAGTTACGGAAATATAATAATGTATATAAATTCTTTTATAAGTTTTTCTTCGTCTGGTTTCTCATGAATATCTAATTCTTTGATATTTTTTTCAAGTTTGGGAAGTACTTGTAGTTTTTTGTAATAATGTCATTTATGAAAAAATGCAGTTTAGCGTCAAAAGCGCGAATGAGATCCCTTATGAGGATTTCTTCAAAACGCAAACTATTTTGATCTGTGGCGTTCCCAAAATATTGTGTCACGTACCATTTGATGGCACGCGGGCCACTGGTTCGCCATCCCTGAACTAGGCTGAGTGATAAAAGCATAAGGTGCTTGTATTATCTTTAATTGCATTTAAAAAAAAGGAATAGTTAACATATTTTTTCTGTATTTTTGGCTAAACGTATAAATCATTATAAATTTTTGAATTTTTGTAAGCATTTTTATTTTAAATACAGGGTGCGGCAAAAAAACTCGGACAAATTTCTTGCCACCTAGAATAATTAACGAATTTCCTTTTAATTGGTGTTTTCATGTTTCTTTATCCACCACTTTAATAATAACATATTTTTGAATACATTTCTTACTTTGGACTTTGATTTATGTGTTTTTGATAATGTCAAGCAAAAGGTCTGCTATTTTAGAGTTGTTACAGCAAGGGAAACAAAAGTGTGAAGTCATTCATTTGCTTATTGTACCATTTCAAAGAACTTGGCAATAATGGTCGACTTCCAGGAAGTGGGCGAAAACGCACTATAAATTTTTCAATGAATCGTAAGACCATCGAAAAGCAAGTCCAGAGTAATCCCAGAGTTTCCATGAGACAGGTTGTTCGTGATATGGGAATAAGGGACAGTTCGGTGAGGTGAATAGCAAAAAAGGAGCTTGGACTGAAACCTTACAAGTTGCGAAAAGTTCAGCTTCTCACTGAAAAAAACAAACTCGTACGGCTCCGAAAATGCCGAAACCTTTTGAGACGGGAAGCAAGTCAGCGCTGGGAGAGATTCATTTTCACTGATGAGAAGCTCTTTACGGTTCAACAAGTTGATAATTCCCAAAACGATAGAATCTGGTCCGTGGACTCTCCAAGCACCACGGCAATTGTTGAACATCGTCAATATCCAAAGTCAGTCATAGTCTAGGGCGTAGTTCACGCAAGTGGCAAAACTCCTTTGGTTTTTGGAAGAGGGCATTAAAATCAATCAAAAAGTGTACCACAGGGACATTCTTAAAACTGTTGTACCTCTGTGGGCCCAAAGGCATTTCGCAAATGCAAATTGGACGTTTCAATAAGACTCTGCACCAGCTCACAAAGCCAAAAAGACACAGAAGTGGTGTAAGGTGAATTTTCCAGACATGATATCATTTGAAGAATGACCACCCTACTCGCTGGATATCAATCCCATGGATTACAGTGTAGGGTCCATTATAAAGTCCAAGGCTTGCATTAAACCGCGCAAAACTGTGGACTCCTCTCTAAAGCAATCGCTTCTACTGGAACGGGATGGATTAAAGGTAAAATATTTGAGGACCATTGCTGAAAATTTCCGCAAGCGTTTGTGCCTTTGCATTGCTGCAAACGGTGGTCACTTTGAAACGAATTATATTTATTTATTAATACGAGTGTACTCTTATTGTTTTTTGTTATAATTTGTTAATTTATTAATTTTTGTTGAAGTTATATACAAAAATTGTTTGTTCGGTTTTTTTTGCCTCACCCTGCAATTATTATTGATTCCAATTAAAAATAGCTTTTTTTATAAAATTTTCAAAATTTCGATGCTTTTCCGAAAATTCCGGGAACGACTATTCCATTCTCGGGATTTCGCGGAAACTCCCGGGAATGAAAAAAAAATCGGGGAATCAGAAACTCTAGTTTAGAGAGCAAGATACTCATCTCGCTAATAGGAGAGACTGCTATTTTGAGGTGGAAAAATTTGTTATAATATTTATTTGCTAGAGTCGAATTAAGTTGAAACCTTCAATATATTAAGTTATGACATTTATTTATTCATTGAAGGATTGATACACGGAAAATTCCTATCATTATAACTGATGGCCTCCAAATAAGCACCTTTTCAACCTAGCCAGGCACCTGTCCTAACCTTCTTCATCACGAACCTCGGCAAAATAAGCGCTTTGGAAATTCATAAAAGGGGGGGAGGGGCGTCCTGACGTCGCACAATAAAGCCACACGAGGGCTATTAGCAGCGGACCTCGTCATTTTGACTCTTGGTTAAACGACGAGAATGACACTTCAGCTGGTAACCCTTCGACGCATCCTCATCTTTTTACAAGCTTTTATTTAACTTGCATTGTATGTATGTAATTTGTTCGGATGAAATCTCGCAACTCAGGTTTTGAAGCTGATATCTTCAACAGATTGAGCTGAAATTTTGTGTACACATTTAGTTTGGATGAAAATGCATGTTTTGACCATTCCTATTCTGATATTGCAATTAGTTAAAACGATATTAATTAAAAACCTTAAAACGCATAATTGTCTTATCTCTGTGTGCTGTTTATTCCGCTATGCTCGGCGACGCAAAATGAAGAAACAAGAAAAGGATTTTTTTGTTGGAGTTTTGACGTTTTTAAAACAGCGATCTAATTTTTTTTTTTAAAAAAAGAGACAAAAAATAATTACAGAATCGGAAAGATCATTTGTTTCGCCCCGATACGGTGCAATTTTTGTTTTTCAAAATAATATTTGTATTTATTATTCCCTCGATTGCTTTGATTATAGAACATGTACACATTCTCAAGAAGATTTCTAAGTAGAATAGAACAATTTTCTTGTACCCATTGGATGGTTTTCCTGAGATCCGCTTATTGTTAATTATGTCCATTCTTATTACTTTACAACTCTTTATAGCTATCATCGCCTTATAGGTTTTTCCCAGTGAGGATCATTACACATCTGTGTGTATGAAACTCTAACATAACATCACACAACTGACTGTCCCCAGATGAAATTAGGTGACGAGCTTGTAAAACCTAACAAAACTAAAAGAATATCTTTGTATATGAAATTTTTTATTGAAAAAAAAAAACTACGAGATATAATTCATAAGTGGCATTCAATACAGGAATCTTGTGCAGTGGCGCCAGCTACAAATTGTCTCATGGTGTTTTTTAAAAACAAAAAACCTACCATAAATGTCATTGCAATATTATATCAGTAGCTTGACATATTTTGTTAAATGTAATGTTTTATTTAAAAATAAAATCTTGGCACCCACAATACAAGACGCTCTAAAGTTACCTGGAAATGAATGGGTTAACCTGCATTGGTTCCTCTGCATGGCAGGTCTTCAGTAGAACAAGCACGATAGAACAACATAGATACATGACGCACCGGTCACGAGTTCGAGACCATAACCACTAAGTCCACAAAAGGGAGTAACACTTACCACTTTTTTTAAATGAGTCAAGGCTGTGGTAGCCTAGTGGTCAAGGTAACGGACTCGTAGCCGGCGTGTCAGAAGTTTGAGTCGAGAACCACTGAAGACCCACCGTGTAGGGGGGGGGCAATGTACGTTAAATTTGTTGATGATCAAGTGATTGAGTGAGTGAATATTAACGTCACACTGTTCAGCTACACGAGGGCTTTTGACGACGGACCGCGTAATTTTGAACCATAGTCAAGTGACGCGGACGACGCCTGAGCTGGCAGACCCATCTCCTTACTGCCACACCAACGGGAGGACATTTGAGCTCTCGACAGATTTAACATGCCTCACTCCCCTACACGGCGGGTCTTCAGTGGTACTGGGCTCTAACTCATGACACGTTAGCCATGATCCGATGCCTTGACCACTTGGCTACCACGGCCACTCGTTGATGTTCAAACGTCCCCCAGTTAGAGTGGTGTGTAAGTTAGGAGAAGGGGTTTGGTGTCATCCTCGTCACTTGACCATCGTTAAAAATTACGACATCTGTCGGAGAAATCCATTGAGTAGCTGAATAGTGCGACTTTATTTTCACTCCGAAACGAGTCTTATTTCAGAGGAAAAACTGTTTGCTTCGAGTAAAATACCTGGAAAAATATGGAGTTGGCGTGGTATCTCTTTTAAATAAAGTTCGATCGCATTCAAATTGTTTAAAGTTCTGTTCTTCATTCATAAATTAAATTTTCTTCGAGAATAGTAAAACTTTGTATCCATTCACGACAAAGAAAAAAGGCGATTGGCATTATGTCGAGTGTTAATAAAGGAAAGGACGTGTGTTTGGAGTTTATGGTGAGTGCACAATGACGGGCTTCGATCGGGAAGCAATACCGTAATGCCCCTCCATAGCCGAGTCTCGATTTTCATTTAATTTTAGAACGAGCATAAAAATGCGAGTTCCTCATCCGTAGATATAAATAAAAACGTTATCTCGAGACGCAAGCGTCCCTCGCTGCAGGGGAAGAAACACACGTTAAATTACAATCATAAAATTCCTACATTCGAGTATAATATATTGGTAGCAATTTTGTTCCGAGTGAGGATATCGTCTGCATATTTCTGCCCTACCTCTCAACTCAACTTGTTACAGAGGGAGAGAAACCCGAAACCCGTGGTTTTTACATGGATAAATTTTTATATTTTATTTTCATCGTGTTCCGGAGAGCTTATCGTAAAATTTTATTGCCGAAGAACTGATTTGTTCCAGGTCTAAATCTCCAACGGATCGGCCATGACGTTTGGGTTTCTGCTCCTCCCCCGCTCCTCAGGTAGGATAAGGGATGTCGGAGCATTTTATGGGTTGTAACTCTCCTCTCAGAACAAACACGAGATAAATGCCGTGAGACTAGTTAACCACTCACAAAGCGTTTTGCTTTCTCGAACGCGCGCTCCAAGACGTTCTCAGAATTGCCTCTGACATTAACGACCTCTGCGCTGCCATTAACGACGGATAAATAATATTTGCTTAGCAAGATTCCCTTGTAAGAGGAGGAAACAACGTCAGACGTACAAAAACGCGATTAGATCATTACAGGAATTAAGTCTGAAGCCTTTTCATGTCCCTGTGATTGTTTTCTAAGGCATTCAAAAGGCAGATTTTTTTTCCTTTAATTTTTTTTTTACTCACTCATTTTAATTCAATAAATACGCATATTTTAGAGATCAACAATTTTTTACAAAGAAAATAAAAAGGATGCATAATAAAATCTTAGAAAAAAAAACGAATTCTTTAGAACCGAAACCAATAAATTAATTTTAAGAATTAAAAACCAACAATGAATTGCGAAAGTTCCAGCTAGGCACACGAAATTACTATGTATATGAATGTTCTCTGTGAGATGACAGTAATTTTTTTGTAATTTGAAATCAATTCCATGAGCATAAAAATGCAAAGGAATACAAAGGAAATCATTATCTGATATATCTTAAAATAATGGAAGGAAAAGTAGAAAGCAAAGATATTAGATTGAAATATCAACGGAGCGTACTAGAGGAGTTCTCAATCAATTGCTGTGTTTGATACAAACTGTAAAAGGAAAAATATACTTGGAAACATACTTCTCTTCCTTTTTATTCCATATCCTTGTCAAAGAACTATTAAGTGAAATTTTTTAAAATTTTAACTTATTCATTGTTGGCAGATATGACCATTGTTATTTTATACTTTTCTTCATTCCATGTGTGCTCATAAAGCCATACAATCCCTTGTTTCTAACAGTTAGATGTGAATTGAAGAATATAATTCAAGTTTTACTCATTGGTCACCTCTCTCAATTTTTTTTTATTTCTAATGAGGCGGAGGATCGGTGTTTTACCATTGTACACCAAGTACATGCTCAGAGAGCTGGTATCTCTTTTTAGAGCAGCACCATATAGGTGGAATACCAATTACAGCAAGTAATTTTGACATACAGTATCCACCTCAGAGGGAGGCACATGGACTCTGACGATACGAAACCGTACTCAGGAATGCAGTTTTGCCGAGAGCCAAACAGACACTCAAAGGATTTTTTACATGTTGCTTAGTCATACGACATAGACCCTGTCAATTTTCTTCATCATGAAAATCCACCGACTTGGTCCAGGGGTCAAGCTCGAAACCTTTGGCGTACAAGTTCAGCGAAAAACAACTACGCCACCCATCCGGTTCCTCTCTTAATATAGTTTTACCTCCTGAGAAGGCTAAGGTAGCAGAGTTATCATGGAAGTGAACTCCCGACCGACGTTGTAGAATCGTAAGTTCAAGTCTTGGTGCCACTAAAGATCCGCTGCTTAGAGCCGCAGAGCTGATACATGTTAAATCCTTCGAGGCTCAACAAGTGACGAGGACTACACCTGAGCTGTAACTTCCCTCTTCGAAAAACCACTCCAGATCAATGAGAGGATTTTGAGCCATGGCCGATTTTTTTTTGGTATCAGCCCCTCTACAAGATGAATCTTTAATGGTTCTTGAGCTCGAACTCATAAAAAAGCTTGTGACCATAACTACACATGGCCGCACCTCCAACTCCAAAACAACGTTGAAGCCGCGACAAATTTAAAGTGCATCAGTTCCTCTACCTACACGAAGTGTCTTCAGTGGCATCAAAATTCAAACCGCGACAAATCCAAATCCAAGAGCTCGACCACTTATGTAACGCGACCACTCCAGTGTGTCTACAGATAATGATCCCAAAATGAAAACTGTCGAAACTTTGAATATAAGTATATTGAAGTGAGAGAGACATTAAATTTTGCTTCTCAACCTGTCTATGGCAATGATTGAATGAATGATATTTGGCACTGATAAATACCTTTTATCACATGGTACAACAGTAGAACGTCGTTTATCCGAATCAATTGGTACCGGACACCGTTTAGATACGCGATTGTTCGGATAACCGAACACCGAATGGGATCCATGCAGTATATATGATATTGGACATTATACAGATATTGAAAATCATCACATAAGGTAAACATAGTTGAAGAAAAAGCGAAATAGGTGCAAAATGTCGCAATTGTACCTTGATTGTGGAAAATAATCACTTATTTTTCGCTGTCCATTGTACACCTTTGTTTTTTCGCAGCAAGGTCTCTGATTCTCTTCAGCAGCAGTAGTTGAGTAGGACATCAGCCTGATGGTTGTTCGCACCACTCCATAGCTGTCTCTAACTCAGAAACCGCGTCAGTATTTGATGAACCCTTACTACTTTCGTTGTTGTTGTCCTCGTCCATTTCATCGTCGACAGGGTCGGATTCTTCTTGCACGGAAGTCACTATATCGTCCTTATTTAGCATTTGAAATCCAGTCTTCTGCATCGCATGCCATCCAGGTTTCTATATCAACAAAACTGAACAATAAAGCACGTACTCACTTGGATACAAACTGATCTAATATTCCGCGCAGATGTTTACCAAATCACACAACTGAAAATCCTCAAATATCCCTCAGCTTGGGTTTTTGCCGTCACTTTTGGCCTCACAGGAAACAAATGTTGTGCACTGCACTGTTCGAAAACGTATCCGGACTTTGGTTCGGATATTTGAGGCTTCGGATAATAAACGTTCGGATAAACGACGTTCTGAACCTAACTCCATTTAAAAATTCATATATATTAAGTCCTTATTGTAATAATATGCACTGAAATTTGTAGTTTATAATCATTCCAAATTCCATACGTTTCAAATTAATATCACACCTTTGTGATCACGGACCTCAAAACGGGCAAAACGCAATAAAACACATATAATGCCTTTTCTTAACATAAGTGTTGACATACGAGTTAAAAGGAACGAGTTAAAAAAGGAATATCAAATGTTACCCAATGAAATTGATGAGAATGCTAAAGATAAAAAGATCCAGCTATTTTTATATCCACTTCAAAAGTTGCATTAAAATAAAATTGTTTCTCTTACGGCAGCCGTTTTATAATTGTTTCAATACGAATTATCAATTGGAATACTGAGCTAAGGACAATTTCCACAAATTTTTACCGACTCTTATTGGAAGTCATCTATGTAAAATCACATAAGACAATATCGAATTAGACCTCTAGTCACAAGGAGTGATGTGACGTCTACTCCTGTCCACCCACTCGGAGAGAATTTTTCTTCCACCACAGGACAACGATTCCTCCCGTTTAATCCTCAGCAAGAAAGAGAGATTTCCTCCGCGGGAACAAAACAAAAGAAAAACCGTTAACAGCGACCGCGGAATGGAATAAAACAAAAGGGAAAGAAAGCGACTGAAATCTTCCCACCCATACAATAACACCCCGGAGAAACAAAAGGACTTCATAACCGAGGGAAGTTTAGGGGTTGTACAGCTGTCACACGAATCGGTATTCGATATTGTTTAAAGAGAAGCGAAGGCAGTGTTTCTAATAAAGGGGAAAGATGCCGTCGGCGTCTCCACGGGCAACAAGGACTCATTCATTTAAGCGCTTCTAATGAAACCGCCCGAGACAAACAATTAGGACAACCGGATCTCTGTGCCGAGGAAAATTAACGCATCGCGTCTTTTGTGTACTCCTCTAAGACGATTGTTCTCATCGTGAAAGGACGCCCGGGGGATCACCCAATCCCGAGAAACACGGAAGAATACACACTTTTTCCTCACAGAGAGGAATCCATTTTATCCCGGGAACGTTTGTTTATCCTTTTGGAAGTGGAAATGAACAATTTGCTACCAAAAGTGATTCCAAACACAGAAATTGAGATCTTCGCTATAATAAGTATTTTGTCATTCGTACTCTGTCTTTTGTGATCCTTATCAGGTAAATTTTCGTTTTGGGAAGATTATAGTAATATCTGTTTATCAACCTTTCGTTTCTTACTGTTTTGGGTTCTATGTATAATTCATAGTACAGGGGATTCATAAAGAAGCGTACAATTTCAATGGACTATAAATTAAGGAACAATTTAAGATATTATATGCTACCTTTAACAGAACTGTATGGGGTTATTTTAATTTTGTGCACACACACAGTTGCAGATATTCTATGTGTGAATCCTTAATCCAGTGTTCCCTTAATCAACGCCCCCTCCCTAGGAAGGGGAGCGTAAGCATATTGAAAAGTCGAAAACAAAAGAGAATTTTTAAAAAAATAATTATTTACTGACAGAAAGCAAAACAAAATACATTTTGGCATAATAAAAAAAGTAAAATACATATTTTACTCTGACATGATACACTTATAAATGCATCAGGACTGCACAATGTATTTTATAGTTAATTTAACAATCCTCAATTAAGAACAACATTAATAATTACCAATGACCCCATGGGCTTGTCATATATAAAATTATATACAAAAATTAACACTTATCTTGATAATTTGTACGGTTTATAATTATTCTCTTAACTGCTGAATTAAAGTTACGCTATTCGCTCTTCAAAGCCCCCCATTTTTCACGTAGGCGCGAGTATGTCAAGTATTAGGGGAGGGGAGAAAAAAGGAATAAATAAAAAAATCTTCGGAAATTATAGTAAATCCTTCGCAAACACACTGTGGAGGTCCTTTTATTGCCATCCAATGTCTTCGGAATAATTTTATAGATAACAGTGCACGGAAAATATCGTACTTCAGAAAGACGTATATATACGTCCGGGGCAATTGAAGATTTGACTGAGAGAGACATTAATATACGCAGATGGCACTCAAGAGGTTTATGTCGCACTGTACCTTTAGTGTCAAAGTGTATTATTGAATTAAATACATTGTTATTGTATAGAAGGGGGGCACGATGTGAATTATGATTGAATATTGGGTCACAAATATTGAAACTTTGAGAGCCTTAATCACATGACACACATCCAACCAATAATCCTTTTTGCCCAAACGCGTGTTAAGGTACCTGAGTCAAATCCATTGATATCGGCTCCCCTACATCAACAGGAAGGGGACTTACATACTCCCCTAGGAAAAAATCATAATCTCACGTCTTCTGGATGGCCGTTGGATAAGTAGTGGATTTTCCGGGGGCAATACAGTCCAAGACATTTTCTTTTACACAAGCAACCTGAAGTTTTTCATGCCATTGATAAATAGATTTTCTAGTTTCTAGTCTTTGCCGGATCGGGAATGACAATGCCGTAGCACAGTTATGGATTCCGTTTCGCTAAATTCTAGAATTTCAAAAGCCTTCTCCACTGCAGATATCGTCATTTCTCGACTGACTAATCACATGACACGCCCACTATTGCCTTCTTTGTAAATTTTTTGTCAACATTTTCGTCTACTCCAGGACATGTAATACCTTTGACCAATAAATATTTCAGATGATCTTACTCTTGTGTCTCTTCGCGCATTTCTTGTACCTGTCCTACTTCTTTCGCCCCGACCATGGGTTGCTATGCTAATCTGAAACCTTGTTATGTTACCTCGCCTTAAAGTTTGTCCCGATTATCCTGGGACACCCTGTAGAATATTTTATTTGATTACACGAGAGAAGAAATGTCACGTGAACTAAAGAACTTAATTCATTACTTAGTTTAGTTTATTGTTACAAATTCTATTTGATACAATTGTTAAACATGGGATTTAAAAATTTGGGAAAACATTTTTAAACTTAATTTCTAGACACCCCTTTCCGAAATAGGGGACTTTGTGTGAGGGAGGAGAATCTTTTTTCGCTCAATACTTAAAACTTACGTTAAATTATTTTTTGGTTGAGTGCTACACACATGTGCATTCAAAGAGAGAGAGAGAGAGAGAGAGAGATTCTATATTATATATATATATATATGTGTGTGTGTGTGATATTCTATCATCTTTATTTTTTCTTTGCTATGATGACACAGGTTCCCTAATACAATTATTATAGATTAACAGAGATGTTATATGGTCCATCCTTATCATTGAAAAAGAAAATGAGCAAAAAATTTTAGGGGATCTATTTATCCTTTCTTTATTATGTGGATGGTATTTAAATATGAAAAGGTTGGTCCCAGTTCACGATTATTTCTTTATACTTCTATAATTAACGCCACATATGAAAATTCTAATTTATATAAATATCTAAATATATAATTCGCATATTTAAAGAACGATGACTTATTCATATCTGTGTAAGTACCGAAAATATTTTTTCACTTCCAATTTTAAAAAAAAAAAAACCAGAATTTTAGAAAATTAAAAAAAGGATATACATTCATTTTAAAGTAAAACAGTTAAATGTAAATACATTTAAAGAAGGAAATATCTTACTTAGTTATAATAATTCAAATAAACAATTTTAAAATCGTCTCTTTCTTTATAATTCAAGTAATATGAAAATAAGATTTCTGGCCGGGTGGGGGGCGTGGTTGGTTTGTCGCTGGTCCTCTGCACCCAAGGTTGCGGGTTCGACCCCGAATCAAGTCGGTGGATTTTCATGATGCAGAAAATCGAAAGCGGCGATGTCGTATGATTATGCGGCATGTAAAAGATCTCTAGGGTGTCTGTTTGGCTTGGATGCTCGCGACAAAACTAAATCCTAGTACTGGTTCGCATCGCCAAGAGCTCAGGTGCGTCCCTCTGTGGAGGAAACTGGGCGTCAAAATTGCTTGCTGTAATTGGTATCGCCTATATGGTGCAGCGCTAAACAGTGGTACCAGCTCCTGGGGAATGTACAAGGTTTAAAATATCAATGCGCAGCCCCATTGAAAAAAAAAAGATTTCTCCTTTAAGTTGCAAAGCGCCTTCGAGCCCAAATTTCTCATTGCAAAGTCCAGGAAATAGTTATCAAATAATCTTAAAACTACATTTGGATCTGCTTAGGAATGTTAAATATGAAAAGAGATAAACAAAATGATTTATATATCTCATCGGAAAATAAATTTTTCCCAACGTTAAAACGGTATTATACACTTTTTCAATAGAAAAAATTAATAATGCTTAAATTATACAGAATTCTTGTCCTCGAGCACGTTTGAAAAGAAAAGAGAGAAAAATCCTTTAGTAACAAAAAATCCTTCAGTAGTCTTTTTAAATTACCTGAACATTCAGACCCACTACTTTCTTATCTACAAAAGCAGGGATGTCTTAAGGCATGGACCAACTGGTCCAGGGTTTCGATCGCAATGAGGGCCATGTCTCATTCTTGACTCAGCTTGAATAAGCTCCTGATTAGAATAGCTTCAACGGTAAAATGTTATTTCCAGTTGTATTCTCCGAAGAACTGGGAATTTTGGATAATAAGTCAACAGGCTACTACATGTGGTGACAATCGTGCTATTATAATCATGGACCTACTATCATTATTCATTCAGTCAAAAGGCGCTATTCGGTTGAGCCGGTTTGTGCGATTGTAAATCGTGCACATTTATTTGTTTCAGGTTATTGTTTATAAGAGTATTTGACAACTTATGCTATGTATTGTCTACTTTTAAAAGTCATAGTCCTGTCATTAAGTCATCATTAAGTCCTGTACAAAAGCAACTTCCAGACACAAATTATAGGTGATCACAATGATTGCAGTTGACTTCGAGTCCCACTAAAAAAACCGTATAGAGTCCCAGGGCCTTCATTTGTTTAGATGCCCAGGGCCTACTTTTGCGTAGGTGCCCAGGAACTTAAGAAGTCTTAAGTCCTGTACAAAAGCAACTTCCAGACACAAATTATAAGTTTAGTGAGATTCGAAGTCACAGTTGACTTCAAGTCCCTCTAAAAACCGTGTAGAGGCCCAGGGCCTTCATTTGTGTACACGCTCAGGGCCTACTTTTACGTAGGTGTCCACACGGAGAAAAAAGAAATACTCAAAACTGAGCACATGGACTTACTCATTCTGAAATGAGTTTGTTTATATCAGATTTGAACCCCTGCCTTTTCGAATATGAAACATTACATGTACTCAAAATTTCAAAAAATCGTTAATTAACACTATCAAACAAATTAAAAAAGATATTCAAGATTAAAGAAGTTTTTTTAATATACTGGCTACATATTTTAAAGATAGGGGTCCAACAACAAATTTAGTTCTCATAAATCTTCCGAACTATTTTTCCTTTCTACCACGCTACTCGCGGACGAACACATGAGTACTATATTGTTTTGATTTTGTTATGACTTTAAGTCAAAACAGTCTTTTTCTTGACTTTTGAATTAAAGTTTTCACCTATTTTGTTTTAAAAAAGTATGTGCCTTGTTTTTAATATAAGGCTTTTATAGGAATTTAGCGAAAAAATGTCAAAAAAATCTTTTTTTTGACGGATTACTTAAAAAAACAAATTTAAGGTATGTGGCTACCTTCGGAGCATTTTATTGAAACACATTTTCAACTAAAAAAACACTTTTTTCTTTAAAAAGGATGTGCATAGAACTAGGAATTAAGGTTAAAGTGTAGTATAGGGGGGGGGGAGGGCCTTGGCGATGTCAAATTTTTTTGGTGACCAAAATCGATCGCCAAGCTACTTCACTTAGCGATAGGTTTCCCGAAGCCAGAATGAATTCATCTCACCATAATATCTATATAAAAATCCAAAGAAAAATCGCCAAATCGAAAGCCCCCCCCCCCTATATTACACTTCAGTCAGGAATTAAAATACAATTCCACAAAATTTTAAATTATTTTGGATAGATTGGGAATTTTTAGTGAAAAATTGCAGTTACAGTAAACCTTGTATTGAAAATTCTAGTTAAGATATTCAAATAATATTAAAACTGCGCAAAAATAACAACATTATCTGTGCCTAGAACGATAAAATTTATAATATTTTTTTAAATTTGTCAATTTTTTAAAAAAAACATGTTTTTTTCTCACAAATTGTATGTGCAATAAAATGCATAAATACATACATATAGATTATAGTCTATAATACAAATAAAAATTTTCTGAAAATTTCAATTCTATATCTTAAAAAGAAATCCATTTGTGTGAACTTTACTGTGAAGCCAAAAACATAGTTTCTCAGACAATGCTTTTAAAGATTTAAACACAATATGAAAAATGTTCTACTCGTTGTACATTTCTTAAACTCACCATATTTATAGCTCAAACTCTTTAGCTTCATGTTTAACTAATTTTTTAACCCTTTTGCTGTTTTCTGGAGAGTTTTATAGATTAGAAAAATTGTCGAGTTTAGTAAAATTTTCATGCAAAATAGCAATGAGGATCTTTTACACAAAATTCTAATGAATGTATTCAAGTAATATTTACACAGCACATAAATAATGGAACATCTTTATATGTATTAGGAATTAAAAGTTTTTTAAATATGCCAAATTTTATGCAAAAACTCGATTTTTTAAAAAATTAATGATTTTTTTTCATTTAAATGCAATGAAATACATAAATACAGTGAACCCCAAAAGTGTTCGTACACTTGCAGTTTCCTATAAAATTTAATGATTTCGACTAATAAAAATTAATGTACAGAAATTGTAATTTTTTTATGATATCTGCAACTTGTTCTTAATGGAATGACATAATTATTTTTTTAAAAATAGTATAACTATTAATTTTAAAAATTAATAATCAAAAAGCTACTGAAAAATTACGCCACAAAAGTATTCGTACACTTAACAAAAATCTCAACATAGCTTTAAATATTGTATTTCTTTCTTAATTTAGAACTTAGTAGGGTATCTTTTAGTGTCCACAACAACTTTTGGACATCTTGATATAGATTTAATGAGTTTTTGTAATTTCTGCATCGATTTACCTCCATGCTTCTGTGATTATTATTTTTACTTCCCATTATGTGTTTATGTCATGTTTTTTTATTTTAAATCTAGTTCTCCCCAAATATGCTCTGCTGGGCTAAATAAATTGATTGAGGAGGTGTTATCACAAAATTTTGGGGCAGTTATAAAGACACCAGCGGTGTACATTGAGAGCAGTACGCTTGGCTTCATTATCCTGTTAAAATATGAAGTCGTGTTCAATATCAAATTTTGGACAGACAATTTAAAATTTCTCTTTAAAATATTTAACTAGAGCTCATGATTCTCAATACCATCAAAAATTACCTAATTCTGTAGCTGATTTACGCCCCCATACAAGAACACTTCCACTTCCATGGTTCATTCATCCTACTAGATTCTTGTGACTAAGTTTCAGAAAATTCAAAATTGTCAGGAAAGTGATTGGGATGACAGAAAATTCAACGTTTTTGGTTCTGATGGGCATATAATAGTTTTAAAGGAAAAAATGGGGCATTTAATTCCATGAATTTATGTGGAACAAGAGCTCCTCCAACTCCATGGTTTAACACAGAGGTGTTCTTGCAGGGGAGGGTGGGTGTAAATAGGCTTCAGGATTAGGTAATTTGGTATTTTTTTATGGTATTTAGAATCATGAGCTCTATTTAAATATTTTAAAGAGAAATTTTAAATTATCCTCTCAAAATTTGGATATTTTAGACGACTTCATTTTTTAACAGGATAATGAGGCCAGGCGAACTGCTCTCAATGTACACTGCTGGTGTCTCTAAAACTGTACCCAAAATTTTGAAAACACCTCCTCAATCAATTTATTTAGCCCAGCAGAGCATATTTGGGAAGAACTAGATTTAAAGTAAAAAGAAAACATGACATATAAACACATAATGGGAAGTAAAAACAATAATCACAGAAGCATGGAGGTAAATCGATGCAGAAATTACAAAAAACTGATTAAATTTAAAGACATTTAAGACAAGACATTTAAAAGTTGTTGTGGACACTAAAAGATATCCTACTAAGTTCTAAATTAAGAAAGAAATACACACAATATTTATATATATATATAAAGCTATGTTGAGATTTTTGTTAAGTGTACGAAGACTTTAGTGGCGTAATTTTTCAGTAGCTTTTTGATTATTAATTTTCAAAAATAATAGTTATACTATTTTTAAAAAAATAATTATGTCATTCCGCCAAGAACAAGTTGCAGATATAAAAAAATTACAATTCCAAAATATTAATTTTTATTAGTCGGAAACAATAAATCTTATATGAAATTGCAAGTGTACGAACACTTTTTGGGTCCACTGTATATACACAGAGATAGATTTTGATTCATAACACAGATACAACTAAATAAAACATGTTCTAAAAATTTAAATTCAATATCTTAAAAATATTTTATGTAGGGATCAGCATCTGGTTTTGTTAACTCCAATTCCAGTTTACTAATTATGCTATAAATTTGCTTCTAGATATCGTAGAAACAAAAATAGAGTGTTTTATGGAATCTGAAATGTATTGGCTATAAAATAAAAACACAAAAGTAATTTTGAAAATTTTCACCAAAACTGCGAATTTTGGGTAGTCACATATCTTAATGAAATTTACTTGATTCATAATAAGTCATATTGTTTGATTTTTTGGGCACTTGCTTATAGGCAAATAATAATTTAAGTATTCCTTTGCAACATTGGAATAATTTTAGTTTTATTTTCATATTGAACTTTAAAATGGCTATTTCAAGAATACCTTTATTGTGACTATAGTGTTTTGTTTATTTGGATGAAAATAAATGAAGTATATATATCAGATTCTTTGTATTTAACCCAATATAAATATATTTTATACTTTTTCTCATTAAAGAAAGGTAGAGAAAAATTATATTCTTACCGTAAAATCTGGCATATCATGCATACCATCGTATAACACGCACTTATACTTTCAAGTAGCAATTTTTAATTTCTATGTTTATTTGCTGTATAATGTGCACCCCCTTTTTCATGAAGAAACCTGAGATATATGTGAGCCATGCTCTTAAAGTTTGAAAGTCATTTATTCTAAGCTTTAGTAAAAAATAGTATACATCTAGAAGTGCAACCTTTCAAGTTCATAAGGAACGCCATTTCTTTTAAATGAACAACATTTCAATCTATGTAGAAATCTAATTTTTTTCCTATGCTCACGTTTTTTTAAAGCTTTCATTTTTATACCTGGCATGTAACATGCACACGTTAAATTCAATCTTATTTTTTGTGTTAAAAGTGTACATCATACGCCAAATTTTACAATGCATATTACCACAACAATGACAATGTTCAAGATAACTTGTTAAGTTGGTGACCCTGATTTTGCATGAGTCGTATGCGCCAGATTGACAACCATGTGTTTATTACATATAATTTCGACAATATGGTTGCAAAAATATGTAAGTACCAAAAATTAATACGGCTTGGGTACAAAAACTCCTATTTGCAGGTATGTTGTACACAAGTGGGAAAAACATAAGAAATCTTGGTACTTATGTATTATCGCAACCAACTGGCGACATATATGAAATGAAACACCTGTTTGCCAATTCAGCACATACAACTCACAGGAAATTGGAGGATACTTGCATATTATCGCCAATTCTAAATAACTCGCTGAGTTGGCCACCCTGATTTCCTATGTGTGGTACATGCTGAATTGGCAACCAAGGGCTTAATTTCATATAATGTCACCAATAGGTTGCAATAAGACACAAGTACCAATGGGGGTTGCCAACTAGGCAAGTTATTATTAGATTTGGCATTTGTTGTGATAATACTAAGTGCTGAAATCAGTAGTCTGACACACATGAAGACCCAAAAATTTAAAATATAGTTTTAAAAAACACGCTTTTATCGAACTAAAATCTCAATATAAGAATAAAATGATTAACGAGAGAATTAATGTCATTGTGGTAAAAGCGTGGGGGCCTTTGTACTACATTTTTACACTAACTCTGCATTTTGGAATAGAACTAGTAAGAAATTATAACAATATTGAGCACCCCACACTTTTATACGCAGTTATTATTTTTCCGGTTTCAATTTCTTTATTTCTTTCTGCTTCTTTTCTTGGCATTTCTAAATACCTTGTGTTCTATTTCTTTAAATCCTGGCACTCATATTTTTCTAATTTGTTTTCTATAAAAAATTACTTACATTTTTGCTTTTTAATGTAATTCCTTTTTTGCCAGGAATAAGCCATTCTTTTAAATTATTTTCATTTTGAGTTCGTAGTGGGAGACTGTCATCATTGATTGAAAACTATCGGATGGCAAAATTTTATTTGCAGCGATTTCAAAACCACTTCTAAAAGATATTTAATGTGTAGTGTACTGATAACAAATTAGTTCCTGTATATATATATATATTGTTCCAATGTGTGATATTTTTTGAACTGTTGTTTTATCCTTCATGTGTAATATTTATAAAATTGTATTTTTTAAACCTTTTATCTTGTTTCTAAATTATGAATGCTTTATTTTTAATTTGCATTAATTTCATTTCTGCTTGTTAGCATTAATCTTCATTTTTAATATTTCCACTCATAATTTATTTTAAATTTTGCACATAGTTCAGAATTTTTCTCTTTTTTTATATGTATATGTTTTTGTGGATAAAAATTAATCTATGAATTTCATACATTTTGCACTTTCTGCCAAAGACCATTGGTTTCACATTGTAGACTTTATCGTCATGTTCTAAATACTCATATGGGCGTAGCATAACACTACATGTGTTATGCTAAATTTTGTAGATAGCCATTTAGAAAACTATATAATTATGAACAACATTTGTAAAAATTTTACTCTAATGAGGAAAATTTCAAAATTCCTCTCAGAACCAGCTATTTATAAATTCTTCAGTAAATAATTTAGATGACTCACATATCCTAACATGTAATTTATTTGAAACAACACTGTTTGAAAGGCATTTTCACTCACATTTCATAACTCAAAGACATGATTTGATAAAAAAAAAAAGCTGTTTATTTATGTACTTTTATACACTAGAACCTATATTTAAAATGATAATTCAATGTATATTATATTAAACAGCTGTTCTGTACAAATAAGGATGGAGTTGACTATAATATAGATTAGATACTGTTTATAAAAAAAATCAATATATATAAAAAAATAAGTTATTGAAGAAAACATGTTTCAAAAATTTCACTTATATTCTTGTTAATTTTTGTAATGTATATATGTATGTGTACAATTTCCAGAATAAATATTTCAACAATATGATTTTGGTTTGTTTTATTTTTCTTGTTAACAGTGAATAATTGAAAAAAGGTATTGAAAATAAAATTCTGTACACCAAGTAAAATTGCTAAATTATGATTCTATTGGTCCTTATGATGTTATTTTTTCTTCTGAATGGGTGCTGAAAACTTCTCTAAAAGCTCTTTCCATTAGGTTAAAAACTAAATGTTTTGTTAATGCAAAAATGTACTGTTAGAGTTGTTTTTACATTCTTCTAAGGACTAAAATTTTTAAGTATTTTAATTAAAAAAAACATTAACTTAAAAACTATTATATTTGTTTTCTTTGGTGATAGGAAAGTGTAAAATCAGTTGCTTTAACAAAAAACGAGCTTAGTTTGTAATATAGCAATGCATTTTCTTTATTTCCATGTGGATAGGTTTCTATTTAAACAAAACAATTGATATAAAGAGTACTTACACACCTGGGCCTAATGAGTGTTACTTTAGTCAAAAGGTTTTTTTCTTCAGGTTACATAATATGTAAAAAAGCTATTTCTTTCTGGCATTGTTTTGAAATTTTTACTTAGAAAAATCTGTTATTTATCATAATGTTTCCTAGATATTTCTAATAACTTATTATTGAAGGGCTGAATTTTTTTAAATAAAAGTTAATTTTCTGCTTGTATATGATTTTAAGGAAACAATATAATGCTTCTAGAGAAACATAAATATAAATAATGAATCAAATTGCTTCTGGAACTAGTTCAAAATGCATACACATTTGTTAAACGATAACATCGAATTTATTTTTGCAGTTTTCAAAGATTTATATTTGCGGTATAAGTTCGAAGACATGCAGTTTGTGATCAAATAATAGTTGCATTTTTTTTTTCGAAAAGTAATATTTTTGTTGATACTTGCGTATTGTCGCCACCGTATTGGCGACATTATATAAAACGAAGTACATGGTTGCTAATTCAGCGCGTAGGACACATGCGAAATCGTTACTGCCAATTTGGCGAGTTATCTTTAACTTAGGCACTTTCGCGATAATATGCGAGTACCTTTTTGTTACACACAATAAATGTAAAATGAATTTTGATTTCGAAGTTAAGTGTAAAAATTTCATGAAATGAAAATAAAATAATACGTAAGATGTAGAAAGTGAAAATTTACAACTCGGGTATCACATTTTTAAATCCCTTAAGATTTGGGTTAATAAATATTTTTCTGTTAAAAATTCATATTAGATACAACAGTACCGAAAATAAATGCTATACATACTCATTTTATTGTTTTAAACTCATATTTGATACATTAACAGATTCAAATACGAGTGCATTATATACTCATATCGATCTTTCATTCTCAAAAATTTGATCCGTAACAGGTTCAAAAATGAGAATGTACTTGTGTCTCAATATGAGAATATGCGATTCTCAAATCTGAGTAAGCGTGCATCGGAGCTATTTTGAGAATGTGAAGTACTCAAAAGTGTTGTGAGCTGTTTGCTCTCAGTTTTGAAATCGTTTGTTGCTTCGTTCAGAATGGTGCATATTGCTAATAAACTACACAAGGTTCGATATTCTAATTTTAGTTCGCTCTATAATATATTCCATATTACTTATACATATGTTTTTAAATTATTCTTCTGAAATTTTTTAGAAAAATTCAGTCCTGTTATCTGAAAGCATTTATTTAAAATCCGACGACAAGAGACTACGTTTGAAACTAATAAAAACTTACAGATGACCAACTATTACGATATTTCTAGGGTACAATAAAATTATATAAACTGGCAATTGAAAAATGTTTCAAAATATTAAAAGGGTATATGAAATATAAGCCAAAGTAATTTTTTATATAAAATTAGGAAATTTTAATATTTTCAAAAAGTTTTCATCGAAATTAATATTTTTTAGCGCTAATTTTTGTACCTATTAACAGAATTGTCTCATAGTAAGTGTCTAATGGAAGATTTTTAATGTGTTCATATTTGCATTTTTCATTAATTTTATTAGTAACATAAATTTTCATAAAAATTAACTGAAGTACTAATATTAAAATCAAGTCTTACCAGTGCATTACTTTTAAATTCAGTTTTTACAAAATAATATAGAAGCAATTGTACCAAATTTTAATTGAACTATTGTTTTTCGAAAATCCGATATTGAAAAAAACTTCAGTTTGCATTTAAAAATAAGAAATACCGTATTACATGCCAATACTGCATTTACTATTTATCAGATTACATAGTAGAGGCAAATTTAAGAAAGCCAGGTGTTCAAAAATTCAAACATTTAAATAAAATCATTTAACAATTGTTTCATTCAATCTAATCAATTAACACTGCTAATATTAAGAAGCTAAAATGCGTTTCAAACTAGGAACCGTCTTGTTAAATTAAGAGCAAAAGTAAATACTAATAGTATTGTATCCAAAACAGTCAAATTTCTGTAGTGATGAGATTGAAAAATGACAAATATACCGATATGACGGTTACATAGAAAGCAGCACGTTTTAAAGTATACAAACATTACCTTAACAGGTGCAGATTAAAAAATCCCTGTTTATTTCAAACTTAAAATTCAGTAGAATGTGATGTGCATTATTTTCAGAAAAAAAACAAATCTACGGAAGTGAAAAAATATCACAACTATTTTTAAAAAAGAGAAAATCATTTCCATAAAATTCAAAGAAGTTTTTATCATTATTCTTGGAAATATGCGTTTATGTTTCAACCAAATTTCTAACGAAAATCAAAGGAGATAATTTTGTTCAGTAATTTATAGATAACTTCTTCATCATTACTTGTGCATATTTAATGATAAAAACGAGTTCTTCAAAAGCACATAACATTTTTATGTTAAAAACTAAAGGAATTAACTCACCTAAAAATTCGAAATTTGAGCCTACGCATTTCTATATTCATTCTATTAGATTGCAAAGCTACAATCTATATAAACTGAAACATTACCAAAAAACATTTCAGTGAACCAACAACTAAGCTCAGAAAATGTAGAATAAAATTCATGTACAGCAACCTTCAAAATGAGTTGTCATTTGTCATTACAACGCAGTGCGGATATTCTATTATGAACATCGTTTTGTGCACTGGCACGATCCATAACGGAAAAAGCTGATCACGCATGGGTACCAATAGATGTACTATTTCAGGCTGCTGACCTATATACATAAAGATTAGCCAGTAGCACTAGTAAAGAAATTAACATGAGATCCATTTCTTTACACTATTTCATTTTAAAAAAAGGAAAATTGCAATAAACCGATTGTTTAAAAGAATAAAGTACAAAATAACGATATACAGCAAAACACGTTATTACGAAAGCAGCACAGACGAAATATCAGTTAACACAGAATAATGCAACCGACAAAACCATGACCACTGCTGCATTTTCTCTTCTCTTTAACCGAAACGAAGCAGCTTAACAGGAGATTTCTTTGGTGGAATGAACAAATGGAAAACTATAATGAATTAGATCCTATTGTATTTTAGGAAGAATTCATTGCGGTAGATGATAATGTGTGTACAGTTTTAATTATGGCTGACAAAGACATTTGAGTTTATTCAAAGCTAAAAAAATATTATTGATGCAGATTCCGACATGACGATATAGAATGAAAAGTAAATATATTTCACATCATTCGCAATGAGGAATGTCATGAAAAGTAAACGCAGTTATTTAGATACACATTCCGATGGTGAAAAGAATAATAAAATGGACGATATCGAACAATTTGTTGGCAATTTAAAGTCAGAAAAATGCAAAGAAAAATATCAAATTATTTTCCAAAAACTCAATAAATGTTTCGCTTTTCAAAAAGTTTTAAAAATTTGTAATAAATTTTTATAATTTCTAATGAATGTTTTTGTTTTATTGATTTTTATTAAATATATCATATATTTCAAATGAAATAAACTTCAATAAACTTAATTTCCTTTGATATAGTTTTTGGCCTTTAACATGAGTTTTTACAAAAATATTTCAGTCCTTTCAGTATCATGTTAAGCAATTTGCACTGTATTTAAAACTCTACTCTTTAAAACGATTTCATATCCAGGAAAGGGGGAAATACATGATGCAATTATAAAAAATATGATAGTTTTTCATACTTTTAGAAAAATTTTTAACGAAAACAAATATGATGAACAAGTTTTGAATTTACGAATACTGAAATTCATTCCTTCCGATTTAGTTCCCAAAGACGCAACCAGAAGAGAGTTTTCACAGTAATCATCTTATCAGTCTTCAAAATATTCAGAATGCATTTAACATGTCAGAACGGTAATGTTCTCAGAAAGGAATCATACATAAACTTATTTTTTTCAAAAAGAATAGTTTATTTTTTTAAATAATTAAATATTAAATAAGTATTTGTACTACAAAATGTCGTTCTGCAGTAAAGTTATGAGCATATGCTTCTGACCTTAAAAGGCACAAAAGAATTAAATTACTATAAATATATATAGATACTAACTGGTATCCCCGTTCTTCTCTGCGGGTAAATTGAAAAACAAACAACTGGTGTGAAGATAAGAAGTTTGTAAATGTATTGAATTTTACGTGATTACAAATTAAACAAAAATGCTTTCTCCTCAACTGAAAAAGTTTGTTAAGTTTTAAGTCTGTAGATCTAATAGCTGATAAAAAAGGATTTGTTTTTAATTTATAACGCTTTCGTAAATCCCTTGTGACTCAATTATTGAAAACACCTTCCTCAGCTGATCTCTGCTCTGCAAAAGTACACTGTTCTGAAATAC